>APFE031435842.1:212343-224321 GCA_000404065.3 Pinus taeda
TTTTTCTTCAAGTCGGGCTAATAATTCTCTTTCTGATCTTCCAGGTCACTCTAGGTGCAAGAAGAGAGCATACTCAAGAAACTATTAAACCAATAACTTTCTCTTTTATGATCCTCCAGATCACACTAAGTGCAAGAGGAGAGCATACTTTGAGAAGTTATCAATTTCCCTCCCTTGAAATTTTCTTGTTTTTATATTTTTTTTTTAGAAATTGGCTACCTATTTTCACTTCCCCAGCAACGGCGCCAAAATGTTTGGTCAATTTAGTGTAATCTAAATTTCTATTTAAAATGTCAACCCTGGGTTCGTAAACTGACAAAGTGAAGTGTACTATATGTACTAGATAACCATTTCCTTAGGCTTTTGTCGTTTTAAGCTTTTTAGTTTGTTTTTGGATTTATTTTTCCTCAATGTGTGATGGTGAGAATGAAAGTGAAGTATGGAGTGTAGACGATGATGGTTTCTAAACTTGAAAGTGCTCAAAAGAAAGCTTTTCAATAACTGAAATGAAATCAATTCTTAAGAGAAAATAAATGCATCAAAATGGTGAACTAATGACAATGGCCCAGTATCCTTGCTGCTGAAATGAAAAGAAAGTAAAGACTAAAAACAACTCAAACTTAAAGCAAAGCAACTAATTCACACTCCTTTAACTTTTCAGATCCTTTACCCTTTGGCTCAATCTACCTTGCGGGAAGTAATCATGAACAAGTCAAGCAACATGATATCTACATGGCAAAAAGTAAATTGCATAAAACGAACTAATCACACTACTTGAATTCTTCAAATCCTTTACCCTTTAGCTCAATCTACCTTGGGGAAGTAATCATGAACATGTCAAGCAATATGATATCTAAATGACAAGAAAGTAAATTGCATAAAAGAAACTAAAACACACTACTTGAATTTTCAAATCCTTTACCCTTTAGCTCAATCTACCTTGGGGAAGTAATCATGAACATGTCAAGCAATATGATAACTAAATCACACTACGGTTAGTAATATTCTGATTTCTTGCTGATATAGTCGCTTGACCATAGAAAGAAACCATAAATTGATGAGCAGGATGATATCTAAATAGCAGAAAAAGAAATAAGCAATTCACAACTTAAAAAGGACAATGCTGAATTTAAACTTCAGAAAATGAAAGTTAGCAGGAAGGGAAAGATGATCTCATATGCCAAAAGTTATCAAAAAGATGAAAAATTGCCCAGGCTGCCTAAGAAAACCTACAGAAAAGCACTGATCAGTTTACAGCTCTAAGAAAACAAAGGTGAAGATATAAATAGCAGAAACATAAAACAATATATTATGTACAAACTAATGAGAAAAACAAAAACATAATAAAGCTAAATAAAAACTTTACAAGGCTTCAGCGTGCAGGGGCCCTCTGCCACTTCAGCCAATCAACAAATAATCACACGGCTGAACTCAGAAAAGTCTTCTCATGTATTAAACAACAGCATATAAAACAGTGGGGTGATAAGATAACCAGCAGTGCGGAATTACATAAACAGTTCAGGATTCATACATATCAAAAAGCTTCTTCACAGCGTTCAATGACGCGTTATTTATAATGCCAAAATACTAAAGCTAACTAACAACTTCTACGCTATTAACTGCGTTACTAAAGATACGTAGATCTCTTCAGCTGAGATCTAGTGTAACTGTCATCATGTTTCTTAAATCTTCGGAGTGGTTGGTTGTTAGATTCATGTTTCAGGAACGATCTCCAGGTGTGTTGGTGCCTTCGTGAGCTGAGGACTATGCCACGTATCATTCACGTGCCCAATACAGTGACGTGCCACCGCTGAACTCTTGGGCTGGCCTTGTCTTTGACTTTGGTTGACCGCGGCCTCTCATGGATGATTTGGCTGATTTGAAGGGACACGTTCCATGTATCCGCCACCTGGAGCTTGCCAATGTAGCTTATTTCTTCAGAGGACACCTGGAGCACAGCTTTTAACAAAATAGCTGCAGAATCCTGGGCTGGCTGCGGAAACTTGTGCTGGTTGCGGAAACTGACAAGTTTCCGCAGCTGCATGAACAAAAAAACTAAACCAAACAACAATCATAAGTATAGTAAGAAAACCATATAAACAGTCCTTTTTAGACTATAATGCAATGATTTAACAACTAGGTGAATGAAGTGAGTGGAGAAAGAAGGCTAAGAGGGTGTATAGGAAGGTGCAGGTTTGAGGCTCAACAACAGTATTGGAAGATAACGACCTTAAGGACTTCATTGATCAAGAAGTCCCTAAGCCTACTGATGCTACTCAACTAGCGGAATGGAAGAAGTATGTGGCTAGAGCTAGGAGAATCATCCTGGAGGGAGTTTGAGATCACATAATTTCGAGCCTCCATGGGAAGGATACTCTGCATGCAATGTGGAAAACATTGAAAAATTTATATCAGAATAGTAGTGATTAGAGGAAGCTAGCACTGAAGGACAAACTTCGCAAGATCAAGTGTGAAAAGGATGACACTATCTCTACGTTCCTTAACAAGCTCACCACCTGCAGGGATGAGCTTGAAAGTGTAGGGGTCATGACTCTTGATAATGATATGGTGAGTCTAGCACTTCTTGGCCTTCCTAAGAGCTAGCATAGCTACCAGGACTCAGTGAATGAAAGGGACAAACTACCAGAATGGGAACAACTATGGTCGGATTTGATGCAGGAGGAGATCAGACGGAGCACCAGGGATGGAGCTTCTTCATCAAAACATGATGATGAAGAGAACTTGGCTTTAGCATCTAAAGCTAAGAAAGGAAAAGGGAAGGCATCCCAATCCAAGTCTTCTCAAGGAGGGAAGAAGTTTGACAAGTCGAAGGTGAGATGCTTTCATTGTCATGAGTTGGGCCATTATGCTACTAATTTCCCAAAGAGGAAGTCCAAGAAAGGTTCCTCCAAGGAATATGACAGTGATGCACTAGATTCATAGTTTGAGATGGATTTCTCACTTATTGCATGCATGGTTTCATATAGCATGGGATGTGTTTGGTACTTGGACAATCGAGCCTCTTTCCACATGTCAGGTTGTTACACAGTAATTTATCACCGCTTTCACTCCTAGTCTTCTCATTGTGTCATGTGTCCAATTCAAACATGCTTATGACAGACAAATGCTCTCCTGTGCTGCCAATTGACCCACTTTTCCAAAGTTGTCTTCCTCATCGCGGCTATGGGTCTAATAAACGTGCTAAAAGGCGCTCATGAACAGACCTACCGCGCTGCCAGTGCGGAAGTACATCAGATTCCTGCGATGGCCTGATTTTAAGCACCAGCGTGGGGCTATGTGGTCTCTTCAGTGATGATCTAACTATCGGCACTGATCACTTGCAATGTCAATGCTGAAGCTCAGTTCTATTCCTGCGATGATCCAGATTGGGCGAATTTGTTCCAACCATCAGCCTTCCAGATGACTCCAAACCTGGTTGTTGGCCTAGTTTATGTCGCCCTTCCCTTCCTGGTGTGGTAGTTCCTTCAATTGTGCTACCTTCCTTGGTGATAATCTCTCCTTTCCACCTTTCATGGAGACTCCTTCTCCTATTTAAAATCTCATCATTGATATGCATTGCTAGTTCCTGAGTTCCTGATAGTTGGCTAGTTGAGCAGTGATGTGAGAGTTTTGTGAGTTTGCTAGATAGCTGGTGTGAGTGTGATAAGTGTGGAATTGTTGATAGCTTGTGGAAGGTTCTGAAGTGCCCTTAATCTTGTGTGAAACTTATGAGTGAGAGAGCTCTTGTATGTTGGGAGATCCCTCTTCAAAGAGTGAATGCTTGAAGAACATGTTGGCTGGACTCTTTCTGAGAAGGCTTGTGACGTCAAGACTTTAGTTGTAAGCTAACTCTTATTTCATTATTAATGAAATCAATGATGTTTTCTTATGTCTTGTATGTAATGTACTTGATAGCTCATGACTTCCTGACTTTGTGAGTAAATAGTTCATTGTTGTATCCAGTTACGGGCTTTGTTGTATTTCCTTTGCTTTGTTTCAGGTTGATCACTCGTTGAGGAGAAGAAAGCGGAAGCTGGAGCAGCGCAACGGAACTCCATCAACCACCAGTTGAGGTAGGCCTCTAACTTTGACTGTTTAAGGAAAGCTATTGTTGATTTGTCCTTATTTGTGACTAGACCCACTCTAGGGCTAGAGGGGTTGCCTCTGTCCACAGAGGGGACACTTTCCTGCATCACAAATTGGCAACTCCGCTGGGGAGGAGTTTTGGCCTTTGTTTTTCTTTTTTTCTCTTGTCTTGAATTTTTGATTTGGTCTCTTTTCAAGTTTTGGGGATTAGTTATCAGTCCTTTGAGTTTCCTGGGTTGATCTGGGAAATACCCCTGTTTGATTGAAGGATTGGTTGTTTTTGATTTGGGAGTTTTTGTTCTCCTGTTACTGTTTTGAATATCATCGCGGATTTACTACTTGGCAAGCTTTGGGTTCCCCACAGCTTGTGCCAGTCACACAGAATCTGTTGGCCTTCGACGGAGGAGCCTATCAACCTGTAGGAGTCCTCCCAAAGTTTCCTGTTACTTTGGGAGGAAAAACCGTCTATATCGACATCATGGTTGTCCAAGGTGAGAATTTCAGTCTTCTCCTTGGCCGTGACTATATTTATGCCATGGGGGCCCTTGTCTCTTCACTTTTCCGTGTGGTTTGTTTTCCACACAATGGAAGAATCATGACCATAGATTAATTGTCGTTCTTTAGTCACCCAACGCCTCCTGTGCCGCTATCATCCTCTCTTGGTTCTTACTTGCAAGCAGTACCTTCCTTGCCACAAGTCAATTATGTGGTTTCCCATTCCATCTCCACCTTTGCTGATGATCATACAGATGATCTCGTACATCATGTACTGGGGGCATTGGAACCCAATTTGTCATGGGTGCATCATGACATGTATTCCTCCTAGAATGCGTCTCTTCCATCTCGCGAAGACCTCTTGGGAGCCATGTTCTCGTATGGCCCATGAACAGGTGTTCCGAGGATAGTTTGATCTTGTGTCAACCTCGTTAAAAAATGAAACAAGGATTCTCGAGCATAGTTCCTTGTCTTGTGTCAAGCTCATTAAAAAATGAAACAAGGAGTCACAAGGATAGTTTGATCCTGTGTCAACCTCATTAAAAAATGAAACAAGGATTCTCGAGCATAGTTCCTTGTCTTGTGTCAAGCTCATTAAAAAATGAAACAAGGAGTCACGAGGATAGTTTGATCCTGTGTCAACCTCATTAAAAAATGAAACAAGGATTCTTGAGCATAGTTACTTGTCTTGTGTTAAGCTCATTAAAAAATGAAACAAGGAGTCCTGAGGATAGTTTGATCTTGTGTCAACCTCGTTAAAAAATGAAACAAGGATTCTCGAGCATAGTTCCTTGGCTTGTGTCAAGCTCATTAAAAAATGAAACAAGTAGTCACGAGGATAGTTTGATCCTGTGTCAACCTAGTTAAAAAATGAAACAAGGTGTCTGAGCATAGTTACTTGTCTTGTGTCTAGCTCGTTACACAATGAAACAAGGGTTATGAGGATAGTTCCTTTACTGTGTCAACCTCATTAAAAAATGAAACACCTCTCTTTCCAAATCGAGTCTTTGCTTAAGATCTCGTAGAATCCAAGTCGAGTCTTTTCAAGATCTCAAAAGCGAACCTTCATTCCATCCACCTTGTTGAATGCAATGAAGTTTGGGGGGCATGTACCTCGATTTGCATCATTATGCCAGGGGGGCACACAAACTTGTAACAAGCATAGTTTTTCATTTCAAGCTTGTGTAAACATGAAACCGAATCCAAGCAGATTTATCCATGGTTCAAGCTTGTGTAAAAATGAACCCATACCTGATCTTCACCTTGTAAGTGCTGCTTATTGTATATTTTTGTTTCTTGTGCACATGTTTGGTGCACCCTACGTTGGTTTCGCTGATGGCACCCGCTCCAGCTCAATGGGTGATATTCTATTAGAGACCATCGGATTTTAAGGTTATATTTACGTGTTGAGTTGTTAGAAAGGAATTTTGATTTCATCATATATCAACACATTCCAAGGCAATTAAACATGTTAGCTGATGCATTGGCGAATTATGTATTAGACAGACATTTGCATAACATGTAATTAAAACAGCAAATAGAAGCATAAAAAACACAATAAACCATAGGAATACATATATATATATATATATATCTATTGTGTGGCGCACTGAGGCGCTCAAAAAATAAGTGTATATGTCCAAGTAGAGTCTGTGCTCTCCATACATCTAAGACACATGTCTCTCAAAAATCATCAGCAAAAAATATACCTAGGCGTCTACTGCGGTGGGTTATGCTCCCTATAACACAACGCCGCTCGTGCCACCCACCTCAATAGGCGGTGTGCCTTGGGTCTCACTCCGATTGTGTGTATCTACCACGCTACGGGGACCTCCTCGACCCCCATGTAATCAGGGATCCCCGCCATCAGACCCTCAAGGTTTCTGGCCATTGTCTCCACCTCGTCATCCACCGGGGGAGCCATGGCTAGTGCTCCGATGCCCTGTGCATCCCTCCGTGCCTCTGGAGCCAACTCAACGGGTATAATTGGTCCCACATCTACAATTCCACAGTGTTTATTATTAGGACGTATACATGAAAAAAATTAAAAAACATCATAAAAAATAAAATGCAAAAATAATGTGATCAAGTGTCTTACCACCATCATCCCACTGCTCGCCAGTGGGCAGCTGCAAGTCAGGATCTCCACAGAAGTCCATGCCAGCGTATGGCCAATCCTCAACGAAGATCACCTGGCACTCCAGCCACTCTCGAAACAGTATCCCCCACGATATTGGTCATCCACCACCTCCTCGTGGCATGACGTGTGCCCATCGGGTAGCTCTGGTCTCACGTGGTCTGGGCGCATCTAAATCCATGTCCTGTAGCTGCAGGGCCGGCACCCACTCCAGCATGAGCGGGACTAAGATGGACCCATAACCAAATTGCTTCGTCTCTCCTCGACGACATCTGGTCAGCTGCCTCTTCATACTTGCCGTCACTATGTTTTCCCAGTTAAACATGGTTGGATTGAGACATTCGAGAGCCAGATGGAGATGGGTCTTCGAAGCCTCATGATTGGCTTGGGAGCCCGCTACCCGTGTCACCATGAATAACATAGCACGAAGAATCATGTCGTTCACTGTTGGGATTTCCACCTTCCCGCTCTTTGTTTTGTGTGCCCCTAGGAACACCCGAGCCATGATCATCTCTAGCGATTCGTCCCCAGGACGTTGGCCCTCCAAGATTGGCCTCTCACCATGAAAAGACAGTTCGGTAAAAAAATACATGTCTGTGGTGTCAAATTCAATATCCCGGCCTCGGATGATGAATTTCCCATCCGTGGGATTCCAGGCCCGGATCAGTAGCTCCAGTAAATCTGGCTGTGACCGAAGGTGCAGAGTAAGGAAGAGTTTGAGCAATCCGCATGCTTGCAATGTGTTTCGGCACCCCACATCAGCGAAAGCTTGGATATCATTGTCATCGTGCGATCGTTCTTGCCAGACGAATGCCATTATAGCTTGCATGACGAAAAATTCCATTAGCACCCTTGTTGCAAAGGTCTAAACGTAATTTTGATTAAAAAATGGTCATGCAGCATCATCGCATCTGTTTCTAAAACAGACGCGATGATCATGGGCGCTAGTGTTAATTTTTTGCGGTCATCGCGGAATTACATCACTTTTCCGCGATGATAGGGGCGCGGTTTGTGTAGATTTTTCTCGGTCAGCACAGACCCAAGGGCTAAACCCACGATGACCGAGAGCGGAATTAGTTTTGAGAAATCCGCCCAAACTCACACATTCCACGGTCAAATGCATCAAAAAGGACATTGAATTGAGGCGTAGGATGAAATCTACCTACCTGGTCGAAGTTTCAGGACAAACGGTGGATGAACGGGCCGGAATTAGCTCGCCAACTTTGGTGCTCCAAAATGCTCTACAGTGCATAAATAGTAACAATGGTAAAAATCAATGGTTTAACCCCCCTTTTATAGTAATTGTTGGAAAATTAAAAATTAAATTTTATAAATGTGGGTTTTTTCCTCATTTTTATCTATGTTTAAGTTAAAATATGGTTTTTTCAGCTATGTTGTTTTATATCAAATGGGTTTACGTGTGACATATTTTTGTGCAAGCCTACAGGTGATGGAGTTTCACGTACACTTGATCCATGAAGTCGTCTTTAAGCCCTTTTCCGACTTAAAACATGAAAAGATTGCCGAGTTGTTCCTCTTGACTCGTTAAAAGTAAATAAGAGGCGGTTGCCTTTAAGCTCTTTTCTGACCATTTAAAGACGAAAAGATTGCTGGGCCTTTGTTGTTTCAGGCTCGTTAACGGTTACGAAACGACATGATTTCGGTCGCTTTTCTAATTTTCCGATTGAAGTCACTAATCACGAAAATCACTCCTCGATCATAACAGTCAGGCAGTTCTTTCGAGTATCATTTTATACTTTTTCGGGCTCGAAAGACACAACTTTACGAAAAAGGACCCCCTTGGAGTTTTCTTTTCCGTGTCTTTTTCAAACTCCCTGAACATGAAAAAGACTATGAGTTTTACCTATGTCAGACTCGTTAAACCCTGAAGACATTGGACTCATCACCATGACGAGACTCGAGCTTCTCCTCCCTAGGGCTTGTTAAACTATTACTAGGTGGGATTCAATAACAGGTTTATTGCCGATTGTTTATGGCAGCGAGTCACTCTTGAACATTGACACTTCTACTTCTTGTCGAGTTGGGACATCCATACATCGTCATTTGGCTTTCCACAGGTTTGGGTTGTCATTTAGCCTCATTCCATCTAATTCATGCCACTGTCATCAAGCCTCTGATCCTTTGGTCCCTGAACGCTGCCATCCTCCGGAGTCATGTCGCCGACATGTTCAAGAGTATAATCCTTTTGCAGTTTACACCTCTATCTCCTGCTCTGATACTCTATTCCACCATCTACCACTTGTTCCTTATCTCGAAACATCATGGCCTTCCTGCGACGGGTCGTCTCCTGTCGACATCAGCTCATTATCTAGGAGCTTGATCTAGAGATCCCCTTTGGTACCTTAGAGCTTGCATGCCTCAATGGCAAGTTCTTCGCACCTGACGGTCGATTTGCATCATTGGTCGTCGATCGGGTGATTCCACGAGTGTTTGACTTCAACTCCTTTTTCACACTCTGTGGATTGTATTGGATAGTACCTTGAGAGCCATTGGCATTATAGGTGGTTTCTCTCGCGCTTGTTAACAGTTTTCATCATTGACCGGTACTCAAGTGATTTTATATCATGCTCGACTTCAACACCTCTATTTGCATGTTAGAATTTGTACTCTGGTCGGTTAGGTTCAAGACCTCGGGCTCAGATTACACAGGATCGGGCTGCGTGGATTGGTTCGTGATTACATGACTCATTGATGGATGGTTGTGACCATACCTGAGTCTTCATGGATGGCTGCGATCATACCCTTATCATTATCATGGTCTTATTAGTTGGGTGGCTGCATCCATACCACAAACCTATTCCATATGTCTTTTGGATGGCTGCGCCCATGCCTAGACTACATTTACTTCAGAGATATTAGTTCGACTTGCGTACAGGTCCTTCCAAATGGTGTTCCAGCTCACTTGTTTTGTAAAGAATTTCACCCTTCCCACTCTCTCGGGCTTCATACTTTAGGAGGCATTTGTTACACAGTAATTATCACTGCTTTCACTCTCGATCTTCTCACTGTGTCATGTGTCCAAGTCAAACATGCTTATGATAGACAAATGCTCTCCTATTTTGCCAATTGACCCACTTTTCCAAAGTTGTCTGCCTCATCACGGCTATTGGTCTAATAAATGCGCTAAAAGGCGCTCATGAATAGACCTACTGCGCTGCCAGTGCGGAAGTACATCAGATTCCCGCGATGGCCCAATTTTAAGCACCAGCGCAGGGCTATGTGGTCTCTTCGGCGATGATTTGACTATCTGCACTGATCACTTGTGATGTCAGTGCTAAAGCTTAGTTTTGTTCCTGCGATGATCCAGATTGGGCGAATTTGTTCCAACAGTCGGCCTTCCAGATGACTCTAGACCTGGTTGTTGGCCTAGTTTATGTCGCCCTTCCCTCCCTGGTGTGGCAGTTCCGTCAATTATGCTACCTTCCTTGGTGATAAGCTCTCATTTCCACCTTTCATGGAGACTCCTTCTCCTATTTAAACTCTCACCATTGATATGCATTGCTAGTTCCTGAGTTTTTGATAGTTGGCTAGTTGAGCAGTGTTGTGAGTGTTTTGTGAGTTTGCTAGATAGCTGGTGTGAGTGTGATAAGTGTGGAATTGTTGATAGCTTGTGGAAGGTTGTGAAGTGCCCTTGATTTTGTGTGAAACTTATGAGTGAGAGAGCTATTTTATTTTGGGAGATCCCTCTTCAAAGAGTGAATGCTTGAAGAACATGCTGGCTAGACTCTTTTTGAGAAGGCTTGTGACGTCAAGACTTTGGTTGTAAGTTGACTCTTATTTCATTATTAATGCAATCAATGATGTTTTCCTATGTCTTGTATGTAATGTACTTGATAGCTCATGACTTCTTGACTTTGTGAGTAAATAGTTCATTGTTGTATCTAGTTACGTGCTTTGTTGTATTTCCTTTGCTTTGTTTTAGGTTGATCACTCGTTGAGGAGAAGAAAGCGTGGAGCAGCGCAACGGAACTCCATCGACCACCGGTTGAGGCAGGCCTATAACTTTGATTGTTTAAGGAAAGCTATTGTTGATTTGTCCTTGTTTGTGACTAGACCCACTCTAGGGCTAGAGGGTTTGCCTCTGGGAAGAGGGTTGACGAGAATATTTTCAGCACTTTAGAGGAGAAGGATATCCAGATACGGATCGAGATGGGCGATGACAGAAAGTACCATGTCTCAGCTGAAGGCACGGTTGTGTTTCAAAGGGAGCATGGTTATCCCCTCAGTCTTTATAATGCTATGTATATACTAGGGCTGAAAAAGAATCTTGAATCTATTGTTATGCTTGAGGATAAAGGCTATGATGTAGTCTTTAGTTTGGGAAAGGTTTTACTAAGGCATATCGGCACTGGACAGACCAAACAGATAGGGATTCGAATTAAGAATCTCTACAAGTTACAGGTAGAAGGCTGTGATGCATTAAGTTCCAAAGCAGAGGTGGTGCATGGTCAAGATATTGGTGAGTTATGGCATAAGAGACTGGGCCACTTGCATCATGGGGCCTTGAAGATCATGCAAAAAATTTCTATCGGATTACACAAGTGCAAGTTGGAGCAAACGAGCACATGCAAAGGTTGCACTTTGGGTAAGTATGCAAAAGCTTCCTTTCATGATTGGGATAGTAGAGCATGACCAGTTTTGGAGCAAGTTCATTTAGATATATGTGGGCCCTTCTCTACAGCCTCCATGACAAAGCATAGGTATCATGTTATTTTTGTTGATGATTTTTCTCGTAGATGTTTGATCTACTTCATGCAAAAGAAGGATCAAACCTTCTTGAATTTTTGTGAGTTCAAAGCTTTGGCAGAGAAAGAATCAGGGATGAAAATAAAGGCCTTGTGGACTGATAATGGTGGAGAGTATGTTTCCCAGCAGTTTAAGGACTTCTGTGCTTTAGAAGGAACTAATCGGGAACTCACGACACCTCATAACCCACAACAGAATGGGGTGGCCGAAAGGAAGAACAGGTCTATTGTGGGAGCAACTCGAGTGATGTTGCATGACCAAGGCCTACCACTTCATCTGTGGGCTGAGGCATGCAGTACAGTAGTAAATCTTTAGAACAGAAGTCCTCATCACATGTTGGGGATAAAGACACCTATAGAGGCTTTTTCGGGGAAACGACCAAATGTGAGTCACTTCTGCATCTTTGGATCACCAATTTTTGTTGTGTGTGGAGCATGATTGTTCAAAGGTCTTTGTTTCAGCCGGATGTATACCCCAGGAAGTTTGTACACCC
>APFE031435842.1:226025-243111 GCA_000404065.3 Pinus taeda
CAAGGAGATTTTGGACAAGTTCGTTTGGGTGATGATAAAACCTGTAAAATTGTTGGAATGGGTAAGGTTCTTGTAAAACAGCAAAATGGAAAACAATGGCTACTAAAGGAGGTAAGGCATGTTCCAGATCTAAAGAAAAATCTGATTTCAACAGGGCAGTTAGGCGGTGAAGGTTGTGTGACAACTTTCACAGATAAAGCTTGGAAGGTCACCAAAGGAGCCCTGGTAATAGCAAAAGGTGAAAAGGTTGGTACATTGTATTTAGGAAATGGTATTTCTAACTTTGTTAATGCTTTAACTTCCAAAGGAGCAAATGCAACATTATGGCATCATAGGCTTGGACACATGAGTGAAAAATGGATGAAGATTCTTCACTCAAGGAATTTGTTGCCGGGTTTGAAGAATGTTGATTTGGACTTCTATGAGAATTGCATTTATGGAAAACAGAAGACAGTCATATTTCTCAGAGTTGGGAAAGAAAAGAAGAATGAAAAATTAGAGCTTGTGCATACAGATGTATGGGGACCTGCTCAGGTATCATCTCTCAGCGGCTCTCATTATTATGTTACTTTTATTGATGATGCAACTTGAAAAACTTGGATTTATTGTATTAAGAATAAATCTGATGTATTTGATACTTTCAAGAAATCGAAAGCTTTGGTTGAGATTGAGACAGGAAAGAAATTGAAGTGTCTTAAATTAGAAAATGGAGGTGAATATTGCAGCAAAGAGTTTGATAGGTACTGTTCAGAGCATGGAATTCGTAGAGAGAAGACAGTTCCAAGAACGCCACAAGAAAATGGTGTGTCAGAAAGGATAAATAGGACAATCATGGAGCGTGCAAGGTGCATGAGATTGCATGCAGATTGCCTTTACAGTTTTGGGCAGATGCTGTAGATACTGATGTTTATCTAATAAATAGAGGGCCTTCAAGTTCCTTGGATGGTGGTGTTCCAGAGGAAGCATGGATAGGTAAAAAGGTAAACTACTCTTTTTTAAAGCCTTTTGGTTGTGAGGTCTTTGTCCATATTGATAAAGAAAATAGAACAAAGCTTGAGGCAAAGTCAAAGAAATGTACCTTTATTGGATATGGTGTTAATGATTTTGGTTTTCGCTTATATGATTATCAAAATCACAAAATCATTACGAGCAAAGATGTAATATTCAATGAAAAGGTCTTGTATAAGAATCAGTTGCAGGAAAAGAAACAGGAAAAAGAAAACAAGGAATACACAGTTCTTGATGAAATCACTGAAAAAGTAAAGGTGCCTGAAAATAATAATAATCAACAACCACAATAGCAACAACCACCACAACAACAACAGGCACCCCAAACACCTGAAAGCGGTGTTAGAAGATCTACCAGGATAAGTAGACACCCTGAACGATACTCTCCTTCATTATATTATTTATTGTTGACTGATTCCGGTGAACCCGAATGTTATGAAGAAGCAATGCAGGTTGAAAGTAGGAAGAAGTGGGAGGTAGCCATGGAAGAAGAGATGGACTCCTTAAAGGATAATCAGACTTGGGACTTAGTCAGGTTGCCTGCAGGTAAAACTACATTGCAGAATAAATGGGTTTATAGGCTGAAGGAAGAAGATGGAGGAAAACAGAGGTAGAAAGCTAGATTGTTGGTGAAGGGATTTGCACAGAAGAAAGGTATTGATTTTGATGAAATATTTTTTCCTGTTGTTAAAATGACTTCAATCAGAACTATTTTAAGTCTAGTGGCAGTTGAAGATTTGCATCTTCAGCAGTTAGATGTAAAGACAGACTTTCTCCATGGGGATTTGGAGGAAGAGATATATATGCAGCAGCCACAAGGATATGAAGCGAAAGGGAAGGAGAAACTTGTGTGCAGGTTGAAGAAGAGCTTGTATGGCTTAAAACAGGCTCCAAGGCAGTGGTATCTGAAATTCGACAAGTTTATGTCTGAACAAGGTTATACTAGATGTCACCCTGATCATTGTGTTTATCTGAAAAAGCAAAATGATAGCAGCTATATTATATTGTTATTGTATTTAGATGACATGCTTGTTTTAGGTTCTAACATGCAGGAAATAAATGTGCTCAAATAAAAAATGGAAAATTCATTTGCAATGAAGGATTTGAGAGCTGCAAAACAAATCCTTGGTATGAGAATCACTATAGACAAGAAAAATCGCAAATTAACATTGTCTCAGAATGAGTACATACAAAAGGTGTCGAAAAGATTTAATATACACAATGGAAAACCAATTAGTACACCTTTTTCTAGCCATTTCAAACTTAGTAAGGAAATGTGCCCACAGACCCAAGAAGACGTGGATTATATGTCTAAAGTTCCATATGCATCAGCAGTTGGAAGCTTAATGTATGCAATGGTCTGTACAAGGCCTGATATTGCACATGCAGTGGGAGTTGTAAGCTGGTACATGAACAATCCAGGAAAGGAACATTGGATGGCAGTGAAATGGATTCTCAGATATTTGAAAAGTACCACAAATCAAGCATTATGCTTTGGTTGTTCAAACATTTCCCTACAGGGATATGTTGATGCAGATATGGCAGGTGACAGAGATAACAGGAGGAGCACTACAGGATATGTATTTACTATTGGAGGAACAGCTATTAGTTGGGTTTCAAAAATCCAAAGTGTTGTTGCACTTTCAACAACAGAAGCAGAGTATGTTGCTGCTACAGAGGCTAGTAAAGAAATGATTTGGTTACAAAGGTTTATGGGTGAATTTGGTAAGGAGCATGATAAGGGCACGTTATACAGTGATAGCCAAAGTGCCATTCATCTTGCAAAGAACTCAGCATTTCATTCCAGGACTAAACACATACAGCTCAAGTACCATTTCATACGATCAGTGTTGGAAGATGGACAGTTGAAGCTGGAAAAGATACACACTAGCCAGAATCCTGAAGATATGCTAACAAAAGTTGTAACCAGGGAGAAATTGAGAATATGCTCAGTTTCAATTGGTCTTCAAGAATGACGATGAAGATGAGAAACAGCCAGGTCCAAAAGAGGATTCATTGTCCAGTAAATGAAGCAACGATGGAGTTGCTACAATCATTCTCCAAGTGGGAGATTGTTGTGTGTGGAGCATGATTGTTTAGAGGTCTTTGTTTCAGCTGGATGTATACCCCAGGAAGTTTGTACACCCCTCCACGCGGGGGGGACTTGTCGCCCCCGTGGGGATCCGGGGGGGCCGGTCCCCCCCGGCTGGGGGGTCCGGGGGCCAGCGGTCCCCCAGCGGGGGCTCAGGGGCAGCGCCCCCGAAGCTAAAACCAAATGTAAATTTTCCTTGTAAAAGTATAGTAATTTCTAGTCAATCTGGGCCGTTCATTAGGCGGATGATCTGAAGGTAGAACTTATGTTTAGTTTAGGGTTTTTTTCCCTAGAAGGCAACCCCTCTCTTTGTATGAGGGTATTGTATTTAAGGATGTGATAGATGTGTATTCTAGATGTGTGAGCGAAAAACAGAGAGGTGAGACTGTGAGAGAGAAAACAGAGGATATTACAGCGGATTTGCTGTAGGTTGTGTCTCTTCATTTTGTTGGATAATAGAAAGGAAGGATTGGCTGTTTGGGGTGGACGTAGCCCAAACTGGGTGAACCACATATATTTGTGTCTCTCTTGTTTTATGTGTTTTCTGTGTTTATATTTCTACAATATTTTATGTGTTCCATTGCTCCGTAATATATAATCCTCTAACAGTTTTCTGTCATGTGACCAAATATGCTCAAAACAAGCTAGACCCAATAGCTGAGTTGGGAATACTTGTGGGGTACACGGATACACCTCACAACTATCGTGTGTTGATGCCTACCAGTCAGAGGACCGTAGTGCGCAGGGATCAGAAGTTTGATGAGCAGTGAGCCATGTGAGTGTCACTCGAGAGGGAGCTCAAGTTGCATGGTGATGATGAGGAACAATTAGTTCCTAAGGAGGAGGAGCCTCTTGATGATGTGGATCAACCACATGTAGAGATTTTAGTAGTGGAGATCACCACTACTGGAGGGTCTTCCAGAGATGGGCGGAAACGCTCACGAGAAGCTGACAGATTGATGCAGGATGCGAGAGAGAATGTGGGGCAGCCATCCTCTCAGCGCAGATAGAGGAGATCTCCCGATAGATACACTGGCTACATGGATCTAGTTGGGGAGCGTGTAGCGACCGAGCCTTCTTCTTTTGAGGAGGCACTGTAGTAGCCAGTTTGGGTGGATGTGATGTGAGGAGTATGATTTTATCATGCAGAACAATGTGTGGGATGTTGTCCCTAGACTGGGGGACAAGTCAGTGGTTACTTCTTGATGGCTTTACAAGGTAAAGCATGCAGCTAATGGCAGTATTGAGAAACACAAGGCAAGGTTTGTTGCCTATGGTTTATCACAATTAGACGGGATTGACTATGATGAGACCTTTGGTCCTATTGCAAGGTACTCATCGATCAGATCGATTCTAGCACTATTAGCACAGATGGGTTGGAAGATCCATCAGATGGATGTGAAGACAGCTTTCCTCAATGGGGAGAATGAGGAAGAGGTATACATAGAGCAGCCTGAGGGATTTGAGACCTTCGATCGTGAATTGCATGTGTGCCAGCTCAAGCGAGCATTGTATGGGCTGAAGCAAGCACCCCATGCTTGGTATATGAGGATCGACAACTATTTCACCGGGTTGGGCTTCACCAAGAGTGAAGCGGATGCGAACCTCTATCACATCATGGTAGAAGGTAAGCTATTGATTATTGTGCTTTATGTTGATGATCTGATTTTGACAGGTGATGATCAGTTGATCAAGTCTTGCAAGGAGGAACTTCCAAGAGAGTTTGAGATGAAGGACATGGGCCTCATGCACTACTTTCTAGGCATGGAGGTGTGGCAGAAAGATGGGGAAGTATTTGTGTCTCAAGGCAAGTATGCTAATGAGATACTCAGGCGCTTCCACATGGAGATGTGCAAGCCCATGGAGACTCCTCTAGCAGGGAACTAAAGGAAGGAGGATGTTACTTCAGGTGAGGTAGTAGCTGCTACTATTTATCGGTAGCTTGTGGGTTCACTTATGTATCTAGTGAACACACGACCAAATTTATGCTTTGCGGTGAACCAACTGAGTCAAGTTATGGTTCAGGAAACCAAGTTATTTTGGAAGGCGACAAAGCATGTGCTGAGATATCTCAGAGGCACTACACTGTATGGATTACGGTACAGGAAGACAAAGGGAGTGAAGCTCCAAGGCTTCACGGATGCAGATTGGGCAAGTAGTCCATCAGACAGGAAGAGCACTTCTGGAGGAATCTTCTACCTTGGGTCAGCTGCGGTTTCTTGGTATAGCAGGAAACAGAGATCAGTTGCACTTAACTCAGCAAACGCTGAATACATGGCTACTAGTCAAGTTGCATGTGAGGCCATCTAGATGTAGAAGATTCTAGTGGGATTGTTTGATCAGATGATGGATCCTACCGTGATGTATTGTGATAATCAGAGTTGCATTAAACTCTCTAAGAATCTAGTCTTTCATGATAGGCCCAAGCATATAGATATCCGCTATCATCATCTATGGGATTGTGTGGTCAAGAGGATCATGATGTTGCTATACATTTCGACCGAGGAACATGATGCAGATATTTTGACAAAGACATTGTCAAAGGGAAAGTTTGGGTTCCATAGAGACAGGATCGAGGTTGTTGACAATCCCTTTCTTGTTGAGAGGGAGTGTTAAAAAGTGTGCAACAAGAAATGCTAAATTTAGAATGTGCTAAAAATAGAACTCCTAAAAATAGCACTTCTAAAACTAGCAGTTTGGCCAATGAGAATTTTGGCCACCTTGGGTGAGAGGTGAAACTGGTAAAAATAGAATCTTCTAAAAACAACATTTCTAGGTCCCTTCCTATTTTTAGCAGTCCCTGGTCTAACTATAGGAAGTAAAAACAAATTTGGTCTTAAAAACAATTTAAAATATTAATTAATTAATCTCCATGAGATAATTAATTATGGAAAATTAAACTAGAAGGCTTTGTGAGAACATGCAATTATTTATCCCACTGATTGAGGAATCAAGTATGAGTTCTATAATGAGAGAATCAACTTACTTAGTTTTGCTTAGTCAAGTCTAGTTAGATTAATTTAACAAGTTGTTAAATTAATGAGATATAGTTTGTTCATGCTTGCATGCATGTGACAACTATTATTTCAGATGACTGACCATTCCCTCATGGATAACTGATACATGTTAGTTCAAAAAGAGACCCAGTTGAGTTCAGATGAGGGACAGTGTAAGTATTCCTTGCATGGAGAACGATCTATTTCCAAGAGAAATATGTAATATAGGAGATTGGAGGACTTGTGGCCTATATATTGAGGCCTAGGTAGTCTATGATCTTCATCTTTTGATTGTAGAGAGTACAGGATAGCTCTTGAGCTGATTCTTTTTTGTAAACAGAAGAGGATTTCCACTTGATTGATAATATAGATAGGGGTTTTATGCTGGTGTTTTCCCCAGTGATGTATCTTGCGTTATGGTTGATTATTTCTCTTGATTAGTTATATGCGTTTATGCTTGATGTTGCTCATGAAATTGATTAAGCTTGTGCTTAATGTTTTGTAGAACTAGATCAAGTATCATGCTTTAGTACGTTCCATATATCAGTTTGATCTACAGGTGTGAAATTTCTACATGCCGTTCATAACAGCAAGCCTGTTGAAATTGAACTAGGTAAGATTTTAAATGTCAATGATAGTCTGGACAGTGACCAACAACAAAGGCTCATTCAAGTTCTGCAAAAATTTAAAGGGTATTTTTCTTGGGACTATCTTGACATCAAGGGAATAGACCCACAATGATGTACACATCATATCTACACCGAAAAGGATGCTCGTCCTATTCGACAACCTCAACGGAGACTAAATCCACATTTCAAAGATTGTAAAAGAAGAACAATAGAAGTTGCTAGACATGAATTTTATTTATCCTATTTTAGATGGTAAGTGGGTCCCTCCGTTGGTAGTTGTTTCCGAGAAGAACGAAAAGTGGCGTATCTATGTGGATTATAGGGAATTGAAAAAAGCTACGTAGAAAGACCACTTCCCTCTTCCATTTATTGATCAAGTCTTTAATACACTGGCAGGGAAGAAATTATTTTCCTTCCTTGATGGCTTCAGTGGCTATAATCAGATCCAAATCACCCCTAAAGACCAAGACAAAACTACCTTTACCTACCCATGGGGTATGTTTGCTTATAGAGTGTTACCGTTTGGCTTATGCAATTCCCTCGCTACATTTCAGAGGGCCATACTTAGTATTTTTGTTGATCTGATAAATGAAGAACATGAAGTTTACATGAATGACTTTACCCCATTTAGGGACTACTTTAACCAAGCATTACAAACACTAGAGAACGTGTTGGAACGATGCATCACCACCATGCTGTGTTTAAGAAATCTGAAGTGTCACATGATGATGACAAAAGGTGTAATCCTAGGACACTACATTTTTGCAACTAGGATACAGGAAAACCTAGTCGCGGATTTTCTGTCTCGGGTTCTGTTGATGCCTCGAAAATCGCTGCAACAACACTGGGGAATAACCACCCGGTCCGGACCTTAAAGCAACTCCTTTTCCGTTTGGTGTGGTGGCTTCGACTGGTTTAACTAGGTCCAGTTACCTTCTCCCTATCGCTATTGGTTTATTATATATATTTAACTACCAATAGACGAGGATATCAAATCACTTCTTCTTGCTGATCAGGCAAGAGAATGACCCTTAAGCTGATTTGGGTTCAGCGAAACCACAAATAAAGTTTTGCCTCTTCAAGAAGAGGACTTAAAATAATGTAGAAATTACTCTAAATGCAAGCAAAAAGAAACTAATCTTAATCCTATCTTAATTAGGCAGATATAGATCTAACCCAACTAAGAGCAAGATAATTAAAGTATTGGGATTTAAATATGTCTTGCTTATGATGAAGATCAAGTTAATGAAATAGTTCAATTAAATGATATTATAGATACCAAGACACTTCCTATTGGGACCTCTTAACTGAAATAATAAACCAACAACACTCCAAGAAGTAGTTCACAAAAATGATATTGATTATCAAATCAGTAAATCCAATAATTAAACAATAATATGCAAAAATAGTTCATAACACATTACCATTCAATAAATCAGTTTTATAAGGCATATTTCTAAGTAAATAGTTACTTGGAAATCAGAAATTAATTCGTAAGAACAGAGATACATAATAACAACATTGAGACAAATTACCCATATTGACAAAAGTGCACAAACATGAATAAAATGAGACATTCCTGTTATCATAAAAATGAAACTGATATTTGAAACAATAGTATTAGAAATACCAATTTATTGCATCCATTTCTTTGACCTCAGTCTCCAACAGTCCTTTACATTGCTTGAACTTCTGCTTTCAAAACTAGAGCCACGGTAGTGCAAACTCTGCCCCTCATAAATAATTCAAGATACAAAGGAAAAATCCTCAATAATCCCCAGATCTGAGATTTTCTCTCCTCCCTTCTACAACTCTAAATTCCTATTACAGTAGTGCTTTTAGAAGTCTAAAATTGCAGAGGAGAGCAGCCCCTCATTACATTCTGCAATCTATTATTTATACTATTTGCAAAGGAATTTTGGAGATGAGAGTTTGTTGAAGAGAAATCTGCCCAATCCCATTTTATTTGCTCAAAATTCCAATCTTTAATAGCTGGAGCATTCTCATTGATTGAAATCCTTTTCTCCATATCTCTTCTACTGTTTTCCTACAAGAAGAAATCAAAATAAATTTAAAATGCAATAATAAAATCAAAATGGCATTGCTGGTATTTAAATCAAATTCTATTTAAATAAATAATTGAAAATAAAATATAAGTTTTCTCTTGATGCTTGGGATGATTTAATTGGCCAAAGATATTATTGACGAATGGATCTGCAAATAGAAGAGTCTTAGACAAATGAAAATGCAGAAAATAACTCAGAAAATTGATTTTGTTTTAGAAATTCAGAGCTTGATCTTTTGCCTGATTTTTGACCTAATAAATAACCAAATTTGTTAGTGAAACCTCCTCAAAAATGTTCTCCTTGATTTTATCTTTCCAATGAGTCGTCCTGGGCCTCATTTGGCCAAGTAAAACTCAATCTATGAGCTTCCAAAGTTGATGGATCAAATCTGACATAAATCTGGAAATTCTATTGTTGAGCTAAAAATCTGAATTTTAATTAAAAATCTAATCCTAAATTAGAATTCTAATTTAATTATTAATCATAAACTAAACTAATTATTAATTAACATTAATCTCACTAACTAATATATAATTATTATTTACAAACTATATAATATTAATCTAAATAATAATTATATTTTAATTAAATTAATTATATGTTACATATTAAATTAGTTATTTAAATATTTAAACTAATATTAAATTAGTTACTTTAGTTTACTCATATGATAACATACTCACATAAACCTTTAAAGTAACGACTCATATGGTAACGTAAATCATTTCAAAGAAAATCGAATTAATACATGAGCCCAAAATGAATGTCAACGTTTGACTTATCGTATCGTCGAAAACGTTGAGCCAGAGTTCATATAGCTTGGATTAGTTGAGGGCTCCCAATGCGATTCATTCAAACCAATGAATTTTAAAGTTTGGTTAGTGCCCCATTTCCCTTTGGTTAATCGGCGATCGGCATCGAGAGGTGTCGGGGTTCCAAAAATGTGTCATTAAAAAGTTCCGATGCGATTAAGAATTTTTATTATTATTTTTTTTATGTATTAAATTTTATTTTAAATTAATTAATTATATTTTAAATAATAATAATTTAAGATTTAATATTAAAGATCAATTTTTAATTTATTTTTATTTTATGAGGTTTATTTTATAAACTACAACTACTTTAAAAAATGAAAATTAAATTATAGCTATTTTAAAAATAAATGAAAAAATAAATTATAGCCATTTCGAAATTATGATTTTCGAGATTAGTAATTTATTGGAGTAAATTATTAAAATCCAATTGCTTCATGATTTGGCTGTATAAGCTAAAAAAAAACGAAAAAATGTTAGTGAGAACTAAATAGGGGTTAATATTTAAAATAAATGCATTATTGAACTAATTTATTTACAAAATGCAATATTATACATTTTATGCATTTTTAACCCAGGCTACATAAATAATCAGACTTTCAAAGGAGTGCCATTTTCAAACCATTTGACCAAATGAGGCGAAACAAGCGTCAATGGGAAGCTTATAAAAAATCGATCTTAACAAAACAATCAAAACAAGAATCCAAAGAAAATGAAAAATTAACAAAAGCGTAGGGCAATCAACTAAATAAAAATCCAAAAAGGTGCTTAGCTAAAAATTTGATAGAGAGGGTCCCCATTATTTGAAGTGAACACATCAATAATGGGGGGGTTGTGTTTTTACCACAACAGGTTCTAACATGAACATTTTTCAGATGAACATTTGTTTGCCATAGCTGTTAAAATGCCATGGTATGTAGATGTGACAAACTATTTGGTGGTAGGAAATCTACCCAGAAACTTGACAACAAGGGAAAGGAAACAGATTGTCCAGCACAACGCCCAATTTTATTTGATTGGTGGATACCCTTTTCATACAGGGTTTGATATGTGCATACACAAATGCATTCATGAAGATGAAATCTACAATATCATGAAGGCCTACCATGATGAACCTTGCAGAGGACACTTCACAGATCGCGGAACTGGGCATAAGGTGCTACAGATGGGCTATTATTGGCCCACCATTTTTAAAGACGCTAAGAAATATTTCCATGCTTGTGATAGTTTCCAAAGGATGGGCCATCTTGGTCAATCTTATGAAATGCCTTTGCAACCCCAATTGGTGATAGAATCTTTCGAATAATGGGCATTGGATTTTGTTGGCCCATTTCATCCGCCATCAAACCAAAAATCCTACATATTGGTTGCTATAGACTATGTAATGAAGTGGGTAGAAACATTAGATTTTCCAAGAGCCACGGAAGAAGTTGTAATTAATTTCCCTTTTGGGTTATTTATGTGGTATGGTTTACCTAGGGAATTGATAACAAATGGAGGGGGACAATTTGTAGGACATAAGATTACAACCACTCTATGAAACCACCAAATCACACATAAAGTCACTTCCCCGTATCACCTGCAGGCAAACAAGCAGGTTGAAAGCACTAATAAGGTCATCAAAGCAATTTTGACCAAGACAGTTTCGACACATTGGCAGGACTAGGCTGCTAGACTGCCAGAGGTCTTGTGGGCTTATTGCACAACTTGGAAAAATACTACTGGATATTCTCCATACCAACTAGTGTTTGGCAATGAACCTATATTTCATATCGAATTTGAAATAAAGACTCTCAGAACAGTCCAGGAAGTGGGACTGGATCTGACGGACACCCAAACTAAACGACTTCAAAAAATAAATGAATTGGATGAGGCTCGACTACTTTCTCTACAACGCACCAAAACTATTCAGCAACAAAGGGCTAAGTGGCACGATAGTCTTATTAAAAAGAAGACATTTCAGAAAGGAGACTGGACGCTCCTCTATGATTCTAGATTCCAAGAATTTCCGGATAAGTTATAGACAAGGTGGCTTGGCCCATATGAAATTCAAGAGGTGCACAACAATGGCAGTCTCACTCTGACCACCATTGATGAGTATGGCCATTCTTTCCAGGTGATTGGACATTAGGTACATCTTTATCATAAACCATTCAGCAAAGAGTCTTTTTTCCAACAGGTACGTGATGATCCACTATGAAAATTTTAGCTGTAGGGAGTAATGACATGACAGATTTACTCTCATAAAAATTCATCTCCCTTCAACTGTAAATAGTGTATATATTTTTCTTACAGTTGGTTGTAATTTATTTTAGATGGGCATCACTGTGTAAATATGGGGTTTCTCTTGTTTTTTGTGAGTTTGCTGTTCAATTAGTTGAACAGTTGTTGTTCGGTAAAATGAATAGGTTTTTTTTGTGTGCGTTTGTTGTTCAATCAATTGAACAACTATTGTTTAGTCAATTGAACAATTGATATTCAATCAATTGAACAACTGATATTCGGTAAAACGAACAACTTTGTTTTTTGTGTGTTTTTTGTTCAATCAGTTGAACAATTGTTGTTCAGTCAATTGAACAACTGTTGTTCAGTCAATTGAACAATTGTTGTTCAATCAATTGAACAACTGTTATTCGGTAAAATGAACAACTTTGTTTTTTCTGTGTGTTTGTTGTTCAATTAATTAAACAAATGATATTCAATCAATTGAACAGATGTTGTTCAATCAATTGAACAATTGTTGTTCGTAAAACAAACAACTTCGTTTTTTTGTGTGTTTGTTGTTCAATCAATTGAACAACTGTTGTTCAATCAATTGAACCACTATTGTTCTATCAATTGAACCACTATTTTTCAATCAATTGAAGAACTGTTGTTCAATTAATTGAACAAATGTTGTTCTATCAATTGAACAACTGTTGTTCAATCAATTGAACAACTGTTGTTCTATTAATTGAACAACTGTTGTTCAGTAAAATGGACAACTTTGTTTTTGTGTGTGTTTGTTGTTGAATCAATTGAACAACTGCTATTCGATAAAATGAACATCTTTTATTTCTTTTGTATGCTTGCCATTCAATCAATTGAACAACTCCGATTTCGTTTTTGGTGTGTTTGTTGTTCAATCAATTGAACAACTCCAATTTCTTTTTTGGTGTGTTTGTTCAATCAATTGAACAACTCTGATTTATTTTTTGTGTGTTTGTTGTTAAATCAATCAAACAATTGTTGTTCGGTAGAATGAACAACTCTGATTTCTTTTGATGTGTTTGCTATTCAATCAATTGAAAAACTGCTATCCCATCAATTGAACAATTGTTGTTCAGTTAATTGAACATCTCCGATTTCCTTTTTGCGTGTTTGTTGTTCAGTCAACTGAACAAATGTTGTTTGGTAGAATGAACAACTGTGATTTCTTTTTCTTAAGACCAATAATTGTTGTTCCATCGCCGTTCATTTTTAATCAAACAACTATTTTTCTCTCCCATGCTTTCTTATAAAAACTATATTTTTGGATTTGGAATTTGTACCCAAAATAAAGGAAAAACAGTAATATTAATACCATTATGACTTATAAAACCTTTGTTGGTTATCTTTACTCCGAAACTGACCTGGTTCAGCTATATAATGATTGGCCGAATATCTTCTCTTTGGACATATAATAAAATGATTCATTATCTTAATACGATGTTGGTTTACCTTTCACATTTTCAATTGATAATTCCCTTTGTTATGATTATATTGGGATAAAGACATAACTTCCATTAGCATTTTTTTTACTTCTCACGCCAACCCTAACTCTTAAGGAGTAAATGAGCCTCCCTCCCTTTACAATAAAAATATGGAAATATGAAAATATGAAGATGCAATACAAATATTCTTAAAGAGGATAGGGGGCCTCATTACGAGCCAAACTACCATGATCATAAGGATATAACAAATGACATTCCATTATGGACACCACACTAGGGTAGTGACCTTCTAGATAGTCAAAACTGTCTGAAGGACAGGAGCTCTCATCATGAGCCGACCTGATCATTTTGTTATATCCTGGTGAATGGCACTATAATTATCTGGTTACCATGCCAACATAGTGGTCTCTTGATAGCAATAAAAAAAATAAAAACCATCTAAATACTAAATGGAGGACTCTGGCTCATTTTTAGTTTAAAAAGAAACCTTGTCGAGGTTATGAACGCCTGTTGGCAGTAGTGGCTTTGCTTGTGGTATGGAATTTCTATGTTACATTTCCAATTATTATTTATATCATTATTTCCTATTGATTCATTTCTAAAGGCGAATTTACCATTTGAACAACATTTATAACTATATTAACCTACATGCATGGTACACTATACTTCTATATACATTATATCAATATTTTTTGATTAGTTGATACCAAAAATCGTTATCATTTTCCGCCTATCATGCTTTCGTCACATTTTTTTCCACCTAAGGCAAATATCTCTTTGCATAATGATTCATTCTTTGTTTTATTCCTTTTTGCAGTCATTTCAAATCTTTGCGACCTGTACTGCTCTGACCATTTTCTGTTGTATTTACGCTGCTCTGATGGTTTTCCGACCGTATGTATGAATCCCTAATGCCCTTTCCCTTTTTCCCATGCTTTATGGTCGTTGACACCCTTTTATGATTGGAGGGGGGGAAGGTCTGCATTATGAATAACGTGCGTAATAATTATCAAACTATTTTCTAATTGGAGGAGGGAAGGTCTAAATTATGAATAACATGCGTAATAATTATCAAATTGTTTTCTAATTGGCAGGGGGAAGGTAAGCATTATGGATAACATGCGAATTAATTATTAAGTTGCGCCAAATACTACCGATATGAAAAACAACATCATTACCTATTGATAACGACTTAAAACCAACGTCATTTCTATTTTAATAACTTTAAAGTTTGTATATAGTTTATTGTGTTGTTCCAAACTGTGAAACTGTGATAAAGCACATGCAAAAGTTTGAAGTGAACCAACTATTGAGAAACCACAACCATGAGAGGAAAGGTTATCTACAGTGGACCTACAGTACTCTGAGTATTAGAATAAGCTCGCAAAATTCTTGAGCGCACCACCTGGATTTAGTACCTGGCCAAATTATAGGGATCCCATGATGAAATAACACTTGAATTCTTGCAAAATATACAGGATGGACACATGACAGTGAAGGGAAGAAATATAATAGTTTCTGAAGTAGTTATAGGTGAAGTCTCTGGACTTCCAGTGGAAGGCACAAGATGGACTGATAAGCATGTTCTCCTGCAGGACGCAATTGCGTATTCCAAGACTTAGATGAACAATTGGTACGCGAAGACAAAGGGATTCACCCCACATCTTTAAAGAAACCATGGCAGGAATTGGCGACCATTTTTTAGAGGTACATCACTTGTGACAAACGTCAAGATGTGGTAAAACCTTGAAAACTCAAATAGTTAGCTATTCTGAAGCAGAAAATTACGGTTGATTTTCCATTTTATTTGAATTCCTTATTGTATGATGTTGCTAGTCGGGTTAGGAAGGATAAAGACCCACATTATATCATCAACCATCATGGTTAGATGAAGTTAATCATCATTCATGGATTTTCCCAATAGCAAGTAACTTTGGATAACCTTGTAAAGCCCGCCTTAACCCCACTAGAAGAAAACCTAGATGCACAGACAGGGACAGATGAAACAGATACTGAACAACAAAGAGTTAAGGTAACATGTCAAAAAAGGGAAAGAAAAAGAAGGAAGCATTCTTTGGCCTCTGGCCTAGTGAAATGTAGGCGTTCTGCAAGGATAAAATCACAGCAACGCACCCCAATTTCAACAAAAGAAGCAGAGTTGTCTTTACCCTCCTTAAGCCTATAGGATGACTTTCTATAGGAATATGAGGAAGAAATGGCTTGAGTATTGGAGAATATGGGTACCTACTATGAAGAAAGGGATCCATCTAGAAAATTTGAAGGGAAAAATCATTCCATTAACTAGTTCGCCTCTGCCGACAATTTTGGGCATACTGAAACTTTTCCATCTGCTGATAATTTAGAGGATCAGAGGGAATTAGTTCCCTCTATGAATGAGTCCCTTGAGAAAGAGGCCCATGTAGAGGAAACCCTTGAGGATGAAAATCAATCAGGGGATAATGTTCCTATGGAGTCCCCAGAAAGAGAAGCTCATGCTGAGGAAACCCTTGGGGATGAAAATCAACCAAGGGATATTGTTCCTATTGAGTCCCTAGAAAGAGAAGCCCATGCAGAAGAAACCCTAGAGGATGAAAACCAATAAGGATATACTGTTCCTGATAAATAAGCCCATGCAGAAGAGATCCTCGAAGAAGAAAATTACTCAGGAGATATTGTTCCAATGGAGTCCCCTCATAAAGATGCCCATGCAAAAGAAACCTTTGAAGATGTAAATCAATCAGTAGGTTGTTGGGTCCCTATAATACTAGTGATTACCCCATTACTATTGTAGTTATACCCCTTATTAATATTTTTGTGCCCCTATTATCCCCATATTGTTATTACTGTGCCCCATATAATCCCTCTATTGTTATTTTTGTGGCTTTATATTATTATTGTTAGGTCGACTGGGTTAATATTGTGACTCCTTAGACTCCTATATATAGAAAGGAGGTTTGTCATTTGAATAATAGAAGAATTCTTCATTTATGTAATGTAAAGGAGGTTTCCCCCCCTCGAAGAGGCTGAATTCTAAGGCGTTGATCTATCTTTTCTATCTTTTCTTGAGCTGGTTCCATAACATTTGGTATCAGAGCTTTGGATTCTAGGGTTTCGCTGCTCCAAACAGGTCATCGTGGAATTTTTGCTATAACTCTGGAACGTTTGAGAAGTTGAAAAAAAACCCATTTGAGAAGACATCGTACTAAATCTCGGGTCCGAATTTCAGAGATTTTGACACTATATTTGCGGAGATATGATCTGAGGAAGTTGGTCTTTTTGTAGACTCCTGAATTACATTCCATACAGGTGACCTGGGGAAAATCATCATAACTTTTTCTCTGAGCATTGGATTGAAATTTCGTAAGAAGGTACAGAAAGAGGACGGACTGTAGTTTCGTCTATATATTTTTCAGAGCTAAAGGTCGAAACAGTGACTCGTGGCACGTCGTACAAGTTCGCTCTACTGAACTAGTCTATATTCAAGTCACTGTGGGAGATTTTGCATAACTCTTCCTTGGAGAATCCAATTTGGATCAGACTAGTGGAATTGGAAAGAGGACACAGAGGGCTACCACAGGTGGCAATTTCAAAACTGTATGTTCTGAAAGTACAGAGATAAATCAGAGGCAATATCGAGCTCCTACAAAGAAAAAAAAGGTGTGTAGATTCTTTTAAAGTTTTGCTTAAGATTGGTTTGAAAATTTATTTTGAAGGAATTCAAAGGGCTAGTAGAGCATTATTATCGGTAACTGATGCCCCGAGGAAAGAAAATGAAAACACCTAGTAAGGAA
>APFE031435842.1:243131-257221 GCA_000404065.3 Pinus taeda
AAGCAAATGTCCCTCAAGCAAGCTAAGAAGGATAATAAATTATCACCAAAGTATTATGGTCCATACAAGGTGTTGCAAAAGATTGGTACTATGACATACAAATTGGAGCTTCCTGTAGCTTCTAGATTGCACCCAGTTTTCCATGTTTCATGTTTAAAGAAGGTTATAGGCGAAAAGCTCCCAGTTCAAACAATATTGCCAAACTTGATGAGGAAGGAAAAATTATATTGGAAATGGACGCAATCACAGAAACAAGAACTCGACAGCTATGAAATCGATCAATTTCAGAGTATCTTATCAAGTGGAAGAACTTATTTGCTGAAGATTCCACATGGGAGGATGAGAATTTTATATAGAAGTATCCAAAACTACTCAAGCGTTGAGGACAACAATTTTTTGAAGGAGAGGGGCATGTTGGGTCCCTATAATACTAGTGATTACCCCATACTATTTTAGTTATACCCCTTATTATATTGTTGTGCCCCTATTATCCCCATATTGTTATTACTGTGCCCCATAGAATCCCTCTATTGTTATTTTGTGGCTTTATATTATTATTGTTAGGTCAGCTGGGCTATATTGTGACTCCTTAGACTCCTATATATAGAAAGGAGGTTTTGTCATTTGAATAATCGAAGAATTGTTCATTTATGTAATGTAAAGGAGGTTTCCCCCTCAAAGAGGCTGAATTCTAAGGCGTTGATCTATCTTTTCTATCTTTTCTTGAGTTGGTTTCTTAACAGAGGTACTATTCCATTGGAGTCCCCTAAGAAATAAGCTCATGCAAAAGAAACCCTTGAAGATGCGAATCCATCAGGAGGGACTGTTCCATTGGAATTCCATGAGGAAGACGCCCATGTAGAAGAAGACCTTGGAGACGAGAATCAATCGAGAGATACTCTTCCATTGGAACATAACCTTGATATTGTTACAACTCCTCATGAACCAAAAATAAACATAACTGTTAACTCAAAATCAAGCACTGGAAGGCTGCAGACCAGGCTAACTTCAAGTAACTATTTCAAACCAGACTTTGGCTAAAGCTTAGCCTCTTTAGCCTGAGAGGGCTCTCTCAAAGGTTATTAATGTTGACCTATGACAAGATGGCTAACTCTTGTATGATACAATGAACAAGTATGCTGGCTGGACAAAATATTAAATTGATTCCCATTGGGCTTATGGAGTCACTCATACCTCAGTAAACAACAACACTATCTTTTCATAGAAATCATGGCACTTAACATCTAAATGTTTAAACATAACTCACATGAAACCACAGTTTGCAAAGGCATATAGGAAGTCAGAGCATGATCAATGAGTTCTGAGTGATTATGCATTTGTAAAACTGTAAAAGAACATTAAAGAAATATACCATCACACATTTGAACAAGAAGATCCATTGTGAATCCTGAGAAGGAAAGCAGTCATTTGTATTACTGAAATTCTGTTTACACATAAGCCAAAACAGTCCTCTATTTTTTATAAAATATCCAACCCTTGTTACATCCCTGTTTTAGCTATTTATAGCATTCTTACTTCTACCTAATTCGAGTTTCCTCCTCCAGCATGAGGGGATTTAATAACTCGATCCTTATCCTCTAATGACACTTAACAGCTATGTAACTTAATCATTTAATATTAACAAAGTGCTTAACTGGAGTTTAAATAGTCCTATTTAACTATAACTCTAACTCTATCTTTCCTCGTAGGCATGATTCCTTTTCTTGGATTCTAGACACCTGGTCTCTTTTCAGTTGGGCTGAGATGGCTGAGATGAGTATTTCAATATTCCATTCTGGCCTAGGATGCTAAATGCCTTTAATGGTTCAGTGATGCTTAGGAGAAATACGTCTTGTTTTCTGGTTCCAAATCTTCCACACCTTTTCGATATGTAGCGGCATGTTTCTTTAGCTCTTTAATAGCCCAAGATATAGAGGCATTACCATGTTCCTGGTGTGCTGGAGGCTTCATTTGATGGACAAGGTGTGCAAGCCAAAACTCCTCGTTATGCAGCTCCTTCCAAACCTAATGACCGATAATAAAGTGACTTTATAATCAAAAACTTTAAACTTAGGTCAAAACATTTCACCTTTGTTAAAGGTACACCTGTCATAATTTGAATGGCCTTGTAGCTTCCTTTGATCTCTTACATGTCACTTAGGTGTTCCCTTTGAAAATTTCTGATTATCTTATCGAACTGTTTGCTTGTATTAAAAACAACACCTACAGTAGTTTCGCAGTTTCGTAGCACGCTACGAAACTGTGAAACTGTTTAAACAGTTTATCTTTTTCCTGATATTTTTACTGCTCTGCCACTTGATTGCAAAAACTCCTTTTGACCTTGGATATATGTAGCAGAGATTAAAACATATTCAAAACACCAAGATTAAACAAAATTTAACAAAAGTTTGAGACATAACCCTTTTCTGAACAGTGAATTTATTTATCAGGTACCCGGCTTAGCTTTGCCTTCAAGTCTTCAGTGGCTTTCTTTAGTTGGTTAATTTCTTCCTCAGCTGCCTCTATTTGGCTTTTCATGGCTGCCACATAATCTCTGTGAGATGTGATGGTTGCTTTACTTTTGCTGCTTTTTTGCTGAGGTCGTGTTTCTTTTTCCTTTTCTTTTGTTTTGGGCAATGCTTCCTGTACCTGCTGAAAATTCCTAGTCAAACATCTTCTTTGTTTGAAAACAAACTCCTAGGCTGGCTCATCAAACTTAAACCTTTTTGAGGCTTTGGTCTTCTTGGCACTTTCTGGTGATGACTGTGTCAAATCGATATGCATTGGTTCGATTTTCTCAAACTCAATGGCCTCTAATAGATCTTTCAGGCTTGCCTTAGATGCTGGGCTTTCTTCAACAGCTATGGCCTTTCCCTTTTCCTTACTTACTTGGCTTCTTGTCCTCACTCTGGAAACTGCCTCAGCTCTGCTTGTTTCAGCTACATTCTTTTTATACTGAGTCTTTCCTTTTGTAGTTTGTTGAGGTTGTTCTTTGATGATCAGTGGTTTCACTGGTTTTTTAGGCTGTGACTTGGCTTGCTTTTTAGCTCTGGCCTCCTTTTGAAGCTCAGCTATTGTGAGTTCTTTGACTGGTTGCTCTCTGACTGGCTGTGGAGTAAGGCCTGTTTTACTTTGGAAACCGGCCATGAAGATGAATGAATTCCAGTCTCTACCTATCTTCTGAAGGCCATCTAAAACCAACAATTTAATCAAACCATGGTGAAATAAAGAAGTCTCGCAATCCTCTTTTCTCAATTGCACTTTATCACACATTTTACTTAGACTACGAAATAAGTAAAAAGGAATATCAATGGAAGCCTTCCCCGTAAAATGTAACAGCAACTTGAAATGATAAGAGTAGACCTTATTATATCTGCCTTCACATGTTAAGTATTTCTGAATGCAAGTAAGAAGAAGGGCATAATGCTCCTTAACATAGTTCCTAGGCACTGCTCTGGTTAGGTCTTCATTCACATATGCCTCTTTTAAGAACTCTTTGCATGGATTCATATCAAATTTAAAGTTCTTAAACCATTCTTGCTGCCCTCTAGGAATCTCTGTTACAACAGCTATAACCTCCGGAGACACTTGAACTTCCAACATAGCTATTCTTGAATTTAAACCGGTGAAATTCAAGGCAAACTCTTTGGTTACCTGAGCATGCCCACCTTGCAGCTTCTTACAGAAATTCCAGCATCCAGCATCTTTGAAAGCTTTCTTCACGCCTTCGTCCCTCAATGTTATGTCTAAACCTTCAGTTTCATTCCTTTGGCATTTGCCGGACCCGTGCTCCTTTCTCTCCATCTTCAGTTTGAAATCTTCGCGGCCAAATTCTTTCTTGGAAATCTTCACAGCCAAATTTCAACAATTCCGGTCGAGATGGTTCACCTCCCTTTTTAACTCAGCCTCGCTTGTAATCAGGCTCACTTGAACAGCCTCGCTTGAATTTCAAATACATCATCCAACTAGCCTGCCACTTATGTACACTTATGATCATCATAACGATCCATGCACGGTAAAATCCGTTGAAATGATATTTTTGTGCATTCTAACAAACCTGTGGGTGGAGTGATGACTAATGAGCGTTTAGACATGCGTACGGGAGGTACGCATACTGACATGAGAAGACAGAATCAGTGACTCATCAACAGACTTAACACTTTAGGTAATATTCGCTGCGAAACGCACGAATCCGTGATTTCGCATCGTGGTTAGTTTAAATTTCTAATCATGCGCTACGAAACGGCTTGATGATACTGCGCTGCGAAATGACTGAACCATGATTACGCTGCGAAATTGACCAATAGGAGGTTACACTGTGAAATCACGAAAAGACTCGGTGGATAGAATACGACAAGACATGGTTTATAACACAATGATGATGGAGGAAAACCAATAGGATTAGAGCATAATTCGAAACAAACACCTTTGAAACTCCCAATCCTAAGTATGAAATATGAAATGAAAACCATTTGACACAGACCTTTGACATTTAACTAGGACAAAGGACTATATACATAAAAATTTAATTCTAAGTGATAACAATTACTATGCCATCTCTAATTGGAAACCCCCTGAAGAAGAAATCATACAAGGAAAGATTGAGGAAGATGATTAAGAAATATAGCTAAACATAAGAAAATAGTCAAACAATTAAGAGAGTGGTTAAAAGAAGCAGTTAAGGCTTGAAAATTGAAAGTGGAATTGCAAACTATAGGGATCCAAACAGAACAATGTCCTTTGGAGAATATTGAGACCCAGACTAAAATTCCTTGTGTTTGTCCAAGGGAGACCCAAATAGACTTTCCTACCACAGATGTTTCTGTCCAAACCACTTCTGAGGAGAATTCCCAGGCAAACTGCTATATGCCCCAAGAAATAGGTGAAGTTGTTGTTCAAACAGCTTTTGAGGTGAATGCCCAGGCAGACTGTTGTATGTCCCAAGAAACATCTGAAGCTACTGTTCAAACGAATTCAATGACAACACATGATAGTGAAACTCAGATAGAGGAAACCCATCACTATGTTCCTCTGGTAAGGGAAGTTTTTATCATGAAATTGCAAAATGAATTAACAAAGGCCCAACAGGAGTTGGCTCAACATAAGGAAGAAGTAGTACCGTTACAGGTACACCAAGAGTTGCAAAGGAAATTCAATGAACTTGTTGTAATAGAGGACAAGACTTTTTCCAGTTTCAAAGATGAGTAGAGGAAATTAGAGAAAGCACAAGCCAAGCTTCAGAAGGCCAAGGAAAAAATTGAAACTATTTGTTCTCTTTACTTTGATGCTTTGTCTTGCCGGTCACTTGCCACTAATTATGTGCTATTCTTGTTAGAAGGGTACCTATTGCTAAAAGTTAAAGCTGTCAAGGCTGGTATGTCAGTAGAATTCAAGACCACTCCAGACTTTGTCAAATGTTTTAAGGAACAAAATGAGCAAGTAAAATGCCTTCTACGTGAATTATACCTGTATAATTTTTTCTTGGAGGATGAATTGGATAGTAATCCTAGCCGCTTCACTGGGGACATTCAATTCCAAGCTTTCCTCTCTTTTTCTACCAATCAGGTTAAATGGTCTAAAGCCTATAACAATTTTCAGAAAAGGGAACATGGTATAGATTTATGGGTTATAGGAGAACCCACAAAAACCTTACATCTTTCTGTCCAACATAAAAGGTTTATGCAACAAGAAGAGGTCGTGGCTGAATTGGGACCACTCCATATAGATATTATGCAAGCACAAAGAGAGTATTTTCAGTACATTAAGGAGGAAGCATTGTTGGCAGCAAGGCAACGATGGGAAGCTTCCTATAACAATGTCAAAAATCGGGAGCCATTTGGGTATAAAATCTTTAAGGTTGTTGTTGCTTGCTTAATCGTGTACAACAATATAGTCCTAGGTATGGGTCTTTCCTGGATAGGATGCCATTACAAATGTCCTATTATTTGGTACCACCCTGAAGGGTATTACTGTGATTATGATTTTCCAAATTACCATGTAACCCAGGTGATATGAAAATGAGATCTTAGACTAATATTAAGGTATTACAGACTCATGTGCAAGATTTGCCTATATTACTTAGTGCAATGAATCTAAAAGATTGTGAATAATATAGACAATGAAGCAGTTAGAAAAACATAATAGATACACACATAACATAGCAAATAATCAAGGAGTTCACCCAAAACTCTTGGGCTACGTCTCCTGATCCAGCTTTCAGTGGTGACCTCTTTATTATGTCTTCAAGAGTAGAATTTTTACAAATGTGAGCTCAAACTGAGTCTCAACACAACAAGAATAAAACAACAGGGCTTTACTTGGATCCCCTAAGTACTTTTGAGTACACAGATTCTCCCTCTCGTTCTCTGTCTTTGTTTTCTTTCTATCCCAACACTTCCTGATCTTGTCTCTGTCATTCAGTGGCTTTTAAGCCAATCAACATTTGTCTGTTCGTTTTCACCTTTGGGCTCTCTGGCTCTCAGCCTCTGTCCGCTCAAATTCCCTTTGAGCGTTAAACAATCATTGTTAAATGTCTTCAGGGATGGTGGCCACCTATCTTGTAACGGAAGGGACCATTGGCACGTTAAAAATACCAAAACAGTCATTCTCTGTTTACACAGAGAAGTATGCGTAAAACGTTGTAAAATCTGTAAAAATGCCTTTTATGAGACTTGAAATGTTATGGAATCCGCCCTAAACTCCATCGGGTCCGCCTTTAAAACACTATCGCAAATCATTTAGTCGTGGTTTTCTTCATATTTGGGTTTATAGAGAAGAACCCCAAATACAGACAAAGTGCTCCATATCAGACTTCAAATACTATAATATCACATTCATAACTCTTTCAGGTTTGGTTATATATCGCTTTCACATATCCTTTGGGACCTCTGATCACCGATTGCACTGATCGGCCTTATCGGCTATCGGCGCATCGGATGGTCGCTGGCCTCCTTGGCATCACCCCTTGTGTAGTTGTGATGCGATATTGTGATATCGCAATCGCATATTGTTGTTCCTTCGGGCTGTGGGTTAGGTCCCTTAGTACATGCATATGAGCAATGCGATATAGCGCGGGTATATCTGGACCATTGGATCTGCGTGCTTGATCGATGGTCCTTGTCTAATCACTCTTGATCTTCATCATGATTTCTATAAGGCCATGCCTGATTAACTCTGCCTACCACCACCAATTGTGATATGCTGATTAGATATGGACCGTTGATCGGCCAGATTCGACGGCTCCTGTGTATTGTTGCGATAGACTTCGATAGGCTCTGTTTTCACTATTTTTGCATGTTTTTTCTTGCCTGATAGTGTAATCTTCCTTTTGTAAAGGTTTTTCTCATGCGATATTTTTTTTTTTTTTGAAGACTTAGAGGGTTTTCAGGATCCATTTTGGATCACGCCTTCCCACTGAAAAGCTTTTGGACCACCAAAAGTTGGATTTTAAGCATCGATCAAGTGAGGATACAACTTCCTCACTTGTCCAATCTCTATCCATCGTGCATTGCTTGGTTTTGAACCTTTGAGTCTGATTCTGAGGTACTCAATATCGCCTCTGCACGTAGTTCTCACATTTCTATCCAGAACTGTGTCTTCCTACAACTCATTGAGATATTCAGGCAACATATCATCAATAGAAGGTAATTGACTTTGCTCTTTGGGATCTTCAATCAATGAAGGTTCAAACAGTCTCAAGTTCTCTGCATTAATGATTGAATAGATGTGCATATTAAGCTGGAAAATCAAGGTGAAAAGTGTTTTCACCAATTTTCTCAAGTATCTTGAAAGTCCCATACCTTATTGGTTTTAGCTTCTTACCTTCACCTTGAATTCCAGCTTTGCTGATGTACAGCTAGACTTGATCACGGACTTGGAACTTATGCTCAATTCGATGCTTGTCATGTCTTGCCTTGTACTTGGCTTGGCTTCTTTCCAGCTGTTCCTGCACTGCCTGGTGAATTCCTTGGATATGTTTAATGAACTTGGTTGCTTTGTCGACATCATTGTGTCCATCAGTTGCTATGTCTTTACCAAAGACAAAATCCAAGGGAGAATTTGGTGTAAAACCAAAACAAGTCTCAAAAGGAGATCTTTGAGTAGAAGGGTGCTTAGCACGGTTGTAAGCATGTTGCACATAACACAAATGTTCATCCCAAAGCTTGGGATGCTTGCTGCAATATCCCCTGAGCAACTGGATCACTGTCCTGTTGACCACCTTTGTTTGGCCATCTGTTTGTGGATGAAATGTTGTGCTCTTCTTCATTGTGATGTCCATCAATTCCCACAAACTTGACCAAAACTTCCCAACAAATCGAGAATCTTAATTAGATACAATGGAAATGGGTAACCCAAAATGAACCCATACATGCTGAAAGAACAAATTCATTGTTTGTTCAGCTATAATCTGCTTATTACAAGGTATTAAACTACACATTTTTCTGAACCTGTCCACAATAACATATAAATAATCATGATCTTTTCTAGATTTTGGCAATCCCCAAAAAACTCCATGGAAACACTTTCCCAAGGATGAGAAGGAACTGGAAGTGGAGTGTACAAGCCTAATTTTATATTACTGGGCTTGTTTTTAGCACACATAGTACACCCTTTAATATATCTAGAAATTGTTTCATGCATTCTTGGCCAATAACAGAACCTTTGCAGCTATGCAAATGTTTTACTTACACTAAAATGACCTGATATAAGAGAAGAATGTTCTTCTCGGATTATGTTAACTCTTTAAGTTTGTGGAATGCATAAATTTCCCAAATGATACAAGAGTTGGTCCTTAACATAATAATCCAATTCTTCTACTTGTTTTCCATGACTTAAAGTCGCATATACATCTTTAAAATCTACGTCTTGAGCATATTGTTCAATGTAGCTTTCATGCATTACTGAGTTATGCTTAAGTATACTAGATGCATTTATGATTGGTCTGGATAACATATTTACAACCTTACTATGTATTCCCTTCTTATATCTAATGACAAGATGAAACTGCTATAGAAAACCCATCCACCTATAGTGTCTTGATTGCTGCAATTTAGTTTGTGAGTGCAAATATTGAAGTGGTTGGTGATATGTATGTATAATTGTTTCTTTTCCCATTAGGTAATGTTTCCACTTTTTCACACTTTGTACTAAAGAATACAATTCTTTATCATATGTGGGATAATTAACTACTGTAGAATTAAATGTCTCAGAATGATAGCATATGGGTTTACCATGTTGCATCAACACTACTCCCATGGCATAGTCACTGGCATCTGTTTCAATCTCAAATGGTTGTTGAAGATCTGGTAGTGCTAGTATTGGTGCTGTACTAATTTTTTCTTTCAAGGTGTCGAAGGCTTTCTGCTGTTTGCCTCCCCATTGAAACACCTTATTCAATCCTGTTAAAGCATGTAAGGGATCTGCAATCAAGGAAAAGTTAGCAATAAATTTTCTCCAATATTGTGCTGCTCCTAGGAAACTCCTAACTTCTGTAGCAAATTTGGGTTTAGGCCAATTCACAATGACTTCAACCTTAGAGGGATCTATCTTCAATTCACCACCCCCTACAATATGACCCAAATAATTTAAAGATGTTTTGTGAAATTCACATTTTGATAGCTTCACTTAGAGATTTTCTCTTTTCAAAACATCTAAAGTTTGCTTTACATGCTTCAAATGTTCTTCCCATGTTTTACTGAAAACAAGAATGTCATCTAAATATACAATTACAAAATCATCAATAACTCTCATGAAAGTGGCAGGAGCATTAGTTAAGCCAAAAGGCATAACCAACCATTCATACAGCCCTTGCTTTGTTTTGAAAGCAGTCTCCCATGCATCTTGTTCTGCAACTCTGACCTAATGATAGCCACTACACAAGTCCAACTTGGAAAATTAAACTGCTTCTTTCAGCTGATCTAATATATCATCAATGCGAGGAAAAGGATAACGATTCTTGATCATTATTTTATTCAGTGCTTTGTAATCAATGCACATCCTCCACGAACCATATTTCTTTCTCACTAGTACGATTGGAGATCTGCGTGGTGATGTGCTTGGTCTTATGAACCCTTTATCAAGTAGCTCCTATACCTGCTTCTTGATCTCTGCATTCTCTAAAGCGAATAACCTGTACATTCTGATGTTAGGTAATGGAGCATCTTGCTGCAAATGAATATCATGTACTATTTCCCTTTTGGGTGGTAGACCTTTAGGTTCTTGAAATAGGATATCATATTCTGAAACAACTTTAACTAAATTAGCTTTCTTTTTAGCATCATAGTCTTCAAATACATTGGTTTTATCAGGGTTCTTTTCCTTTACAACCATTAGTAAAAATTACTTGCATGAATTTACAATTATTTTCATCTGCCCTGAGTTTACGAGAGAATAGTTATTTTTGAGTTTATGAGCTCTTACAATATATTCTATTCCATCTTTAGTGAGTTGATAGTTATTTTCAGCTCTATAGAAAATGGTTTTTCTATCATAAAAGTAAGGACTTCCTAAAACAATACCACATATATCCAAGGGAACTATATCTAACTCAACCTCATCTACAAATGTTGACGCAATAGTAAACCTAAGTTTACATTGTCTAGTCACTTGTAGCTTTCCTTTATCACATAACCAACCTAATGGATATGGCTTCTTGTGAGGTGTTGTTAGTAAGCCCAACTTCTTTACAATTGTTTCAAAAATCAAGTTTACTTGTGATCCACTATCAAATAAGGTATCAATCTTTTGGTGCTTGGAAATAACTCTGATATGAAAAAGCTCATGTCTTTTCCTCTCATTATCTTCATTATCAATAGATTGTGCATAATTACTTGTAGATGCTTCATAATTTTTACCTTTTATGCCTGTGGCTATGGCTGTTGTTTCATCACCTGAGTCTGACCCCAAGTCTTTTTGAATAACAGCAACAGTCTTCTTCTTCTTACCACTGAACTTCTTAGGTTTCAGCTTCAGATGCAGAGACCAACAATGTTCATCATCTGTCCATCCTTCTTACAGTGAGTGTATGAAGGTTTGTCTTTCTATACAACGTTTGTCTTCCTCTCCTTCTTTTTGAGCTTCTTCTTTTCCTTGTTGTTGCTTGCAGAGGGTTTTGATCCCCCAATCTTTGGGTTCACATTCTTGCCTCTAGCCTCTAGATGTGTAGCCTGAACTGATACATCATCTAGGCTAGTGGGGTTAAACATGTGAATGGTGTGCTTCAAATAGCTATGAAGACCACCTATATACTTCAACAAAGTTTCAAGTAAGTCTAGAGATATGCCTAGAGTTAAAGCTCTTTTTCTAAATTCCTGGGTATAACTTTGTACACTTTGGCCCTTTAATTGCCGAAGAGTTTGCCAACTCATCATTTGTTGTTGCATATAAGCTAGAGGATAGAACTGTTTTTTAATGGTATAAACAAATGCATTCCAGGTAGAAAGAATTTTACCATGTCTCTTCAGATCAACATGTGTCTTGCCTTCCCACCACACTAGGGCAGTTCCTCCAAGGCGAAGGCTAGCCAGCTAAATCTTTCTCCTTTCTGAATCAATTTCCTGCACCCTGCAATATACATTAATCTGTCTAATCTAGTTATATAGATTTTCCGCATTTAATTCTCCATCATAGATTAGCAAATCAAATTTCACATCTAATTTAATCAAAGATATTTTCTTCTTTTTCTTTTCGGGGCTAGGAGATGAGGATGATGGAGGTGATGGTGGAGGAGATGATGGTGGAAGCTTTTCCCCTTTCCCTTTGCCCTCTGGATGGGCATCTAGAGAAGGTTCCTATGCTCCTTTGTCTTGTTTGGGTGTTGAGGTGCTTTCACCTCGACCCTTCTTAAATTCTTGATACATCTCTTCCACCATGGCTCGCATGGCCATGAAACTATCCATGAACTGAGATTCTGATTCCAATGGGACTTATCCAGCCATTCTCCTCTGAGAATAGACTCTTCCAATCTCCGGATTAGCCTCAACAAGTTCTCCTTCTCCTAGTTTGAGCTTTGACCTAGTTAGCATTCAAGAATCCAGCACAAGCTTGTCTAACCTTAGCAAACCTAAAGCTCTGATACCACTTGATCTGAAAATGAGATATTAGACTAATATTAAGGTATTACAGACTCATTTGTAGGATTTTCCTATATTACTTAGTGGAACGGATCGAAAATATTGCAGATAATATAGACAATGAAGCAGTTAGAAAAACATAACAGATACATGCATAACATAGAAAATAATCAATGAGTTCACCCAAAACTCTTGGGCTACATCTCCTAGTCCAGCTTTCAGTGGTGAGCTCAAATTGAGTCTCAACACAACAGGAATAAAACAACAGGGCTTTACTTGGATCCCCCAAGTCTTTTTGAGTACACAGACCCCCTCTCGTTCTCTGTCTTTGTTTTCTCTCTGTCCTAGCACTGCCTACTCCTATCTCTGTCATTCAATGGCTTTTAAGCCAATCGCCATTTGTCTGTTCGTTTTCCCCTTTGGGCTCTCTGGCTCTCGGCCTCTGTTTGCTCAAATCCCCTCTAAGCATTAAACAATCATTGTTAAACGTCTTCAGGGATGGTGGCCACTTGTCTTGTAACAGAAGGGACCAATGGCGCGTTAAAAATCCCAAAATAGTAATTCTCTGTTTACATAGAGAAATACGCGTAAAAACGTTGTAAAATCCATAAAAATGCCTTTTATCGAACTTGAAATGTTATGGAATCTGCCCTAAACTCCATCGGGTCCGCCTTTAAATCACTATCAGAAATCGTTTAGTCATGGTTTTATTCGTATTTGGGTTTATAGAGAAAAACACCATATACACAGAAAACCTGACAAAATTCTCCATATTGGACTTCAAATACTATAATATTGCATTCACAACTCTTTTGGGTCCGACTATATATCGCTATTGTGTATCCTTTGGGACCTCTGATCGTTGATTGCACCGATCGGCCTTATTGGCGATCGACGCATCGCATGGTCGTTGGCCTCCTTGGCATCACCCCTTATGCAGTTGCGATGTGATATTGCAATATCGCAATTGCATATCGTTGATCCTCCGGGTCGCAGGTTAGGTCCCTTAATACATGCATACGAGCGATACGATATAGCGCAGGTAGATCTCGACCATTGGATCTACATGCTTAATCAACGGTCCTCGTCTAATTGCGCTTGATCACCATCGCGATTTCTATAAGGCCGCGCCCGATTAACTCCGCCTGCCACTGCCGATTGTGATATGCTGATCAGATCTAGACCATTGATCGTCTATATCTGACAGCTCCTGTGTATTGTTTCAATAGACTCTGATAGTGTAATCCGCCTTTTGTAAAGGTTTTTCTCATACGATAGTTTTTTATTTTTGAAGACTTAGAGGGTTTTTAGGATCAATTTTGGATCACCATGCTTTTGCAATACTTAAACAAAAAAATGGTTTTAGACTATATAAGGAAGAAGTTTACCCTACCTACTCTCTAACACAACTGCACCTCAATCATCTTATTTCATGAGGACATGCAAAAAGGTAAGTAGGAGAGTATGTTGGGCCGTAGAAAAGGTATGTTTTATCCTCATATTAGCCTAATTAATAATTAATATTTATATGTTTATCTTCACTTTAAAAAATAATTTAGAAGAAATGTTTGTAAGTTGGATAAAATAAATTATTAACGAATTGGGTAATTTTTGGCATAAGAAGCTAACTTTCACTATTTTTATATGCAAGAATATGAATTGAACATTTTTTGTTCAAACGATGGAACAACAACGACCAAGAAAAGGAAAAGCACAACGTTTCGATCATGAAGGCTAGTGGAAGATGTTGGGTTGTGTTATATTCTTTCCACGACTAACCTACATAGTGAACCGGGGGGTGGAGCCCCCTGTTCGTTGCACCGATTGTGCAGTGAGGGGGCAGTAGCCCCCCCTGTTCGGGGGGTTTGAGGGGGGTGGGTAGCCCCCCTCTACGGGGTCCGGGGCAGCGCCCTGGGAAAAATTTTTTTGGACCCTATATTAGGTTGGGAGAACCTGCTTATGGTTTTTGGTCCATGGTTTTGGATGCGATGGTTTTTGGTCCATGGTATTGGATGCTTC
>APFE031435845.1:0-81366 GCA_000404065.3 Pinus taeda
CCCGACACTCACTTGTGTTGTGAGTGGAGCTCTTATGGAACTCGCACCATTTTCCAGTGTCCTTTCTCGGCTTTGCGGTGCTGTTCTTTGCTTGCAGCTTTGGCTGGTTGTCTTGGGCTATCCCACCTTGGCTTTGTCCTTTATTCTGTGGCTTAGGGGCACCTTTCCCCTGCTTTAGATTCGCAGATCCAAAGTCTCGCTTCTTTTGTTTAAACTTCTGCTCGACCTTGACGGCATACCGGTACGCTGTGCCGAGCGAGGGGATGTTTAGGAATTGTATTTCTTCCTAGCTGTACTTGTGCAGGCAGCCACGGTATTTGAGTATCAAATGTTGCTTCGAATCCTTGATACCCAACTTTGTGCGAAGAGTATGGAAAATATTGGTGAACTCCGGCACGTCTTGGTCCCTTCCCTGCCGCAGCATGGTCCATTTTATGTATTCATCCTCATAGCTCCTGACAGGGTAGTACTGCTCCTTGATGGCATTCCAGAAAGAATCCCAGGTGGGTGCGGCTGAAAATAGTGAGCCAGTACTTTCATCCTTCTGCTCGTAGTAGGTTTCCCACCAGTCCTTGACGTGGGGGGCTGCTTTGAGGAGAGAAAAAACAATCTTTTTGTTACACTGAAATTTGTCACCATGACTATCTGCAGTTAATATGACTCCATCAATAGCCATATTATCCTCCTTGTCAAGCCTAATACCTCTGCTCTTCATGTCAAGCTTCAAAAAAGAGAGAAAGTCACTAAAAACATGTTTATCTCTGGGTACGCAGGTTCTCTCTACCTTGCCTGCGTGTACGCATCCCAAACTCATTGTACCTGCATACTTGTATGCTTTGTAAGCCAAAGGATGTGGGTGTGTACTCCTGTAAAGGTCAAAAGGGGCGAGTTTCATCTTAAAAAAGTTACTTGTGGTCACTTCTAGAGCTTTCTAGAAGAGTGTTTGACGTGTATTGAGCGCCTCCAGATGGTTCATGCATCCCTATGATAGAGGAACTTATCCCATAAGAGAGGAGCTACCCCATCCAAAAGAGGGAGTATCCCATTGATGTTGGACCTGAATAACTTCCTCTAGAACACTATAAATACAGGCATTGGGCCAAAGGAGGGGAGGTTGAAAGCTGAAAATTCCAAAGGGTAGATGTTGCTGGAATTAGGACTTCCTTGTAGAAGCTTGTGAGGAGAGATTACCATCCTTTCTTGTTTCATTTGGAAGTGGGTGAGCTTATCAAAGTAAAGGAAAACTCTTGTTGGACCCTAGGAGGAACTTGCACAACACCAAGGCTCAGGTTGTAATGGTTTCTTTTGTTTCCGATTAATACAAATAAGTCCATTCTTCTCAGCAATTTGTTATTAATGAGTTGTTTCATATACTCCTTGGTCTGTATGTTGAAAATGTTTTACTTTATGAGATATTCAGGTGTTATTTAATCGTTTGATTGTTAGTGAATGCAAGTTTCGAAGTGAAGGAGGAGCTCATCCGGATCGACGAGGCTGGACTACTACAACAGTGTTGGACTACAGGTAGGATCTAAACACTTGATTTCTTGTATGGTAAATACATGTTTAGAGAGGGATTGCTCTTAATTGTCTTGTTTGTCACTAGAAAGTCTTAGGCTTCTAGGGAGGTTGGTTTTTTCTGTAAGATTAACTCTTTCCGCATGACAAGGGACTTCACCAGTTGTCCTTTAACTTGATAGACATGTCTTTCCCTCTTACCGATCACCCGCTTCTTGTTGAGATCGGTCCCTTTAAACTCTACAACCACTTCAACTCATGTAAAGTTTACCTCCAATCCTCTATCTTTCATGACCAAAACTGAAAGGAGATTCTTCTCCAAACTCGATACATATAACACTTGGTTACACTCCATGATGCCACCTGAGTCCATTTAGAGATTGATACTTCCAGTGCCCTCGATTACATACTTGGATTTGTCACCAAGCTCCACATTAACATATTTGGGCCACTTGGTCATGCTGGTGAAGATATCCCGAGATCTCATCAAGTGACGAGATGGTCAATTATCCTTGAAATAGACACCTCTCATCATGGTTCCAGAAAGGCAAGATACTAGAACGAAGCTTTTATAAAAATTCTTTGTGATCTCCTCCATATATGTAGTAGCTACCATAATAGTCTTACCATTTCCCTTATTTTTGTAGGACACTAACTGGGAAAATGCCTGAACTTATGAGAATCAAAGGATTTAACTTTTCTCATGCCTTTTTCCTTCTTTCTCTGCGAATATGATCCTCCACCCTGGTTCTTCTTGGCCTTCGATTTTCCCTTTTTCACTTGTGCAACAAGTGCAACTTTGTCCTTCTCCTAACCACCCTTTTTTTGTCCTTTGGTCAATGAATTTTCCCAGGTCTCCTTCTATGTGAACTCATCCCATAACCGACTCCAATTAGGAAGTTGATGAAAAACAAGAATCTTGTCCAAAAAAGTGCACCACTGCTTCACATACCCCTTCAACATAAATTTAACCATCTTTGAATCATGCACAGTTTCCCCTCGTAGTTGCACTATTATCACAAGCCCATTTGACCCTTGTGAGACAAAAAGTCACAATCTTAGATTTTCCATTTTAATATTGTTTAACTTTTCCCGCAACACCATTTTTTTTTCTCATTTGTACTCTCATAAATATTGGCCAAAGCTACCTACATTTCTCTACTAATATCCTTCCTTGTTATGTAAGGAATTACATGATCCCTCACACCATCTATAATTATGGATATCACTTTCATATCCTTGGATCTATGTTCTACTTCTTGTACCAGATTTGAAGGAGTTTGCACATCTCTGCTTACTAAATCCGAGAGACCATTCATCTTTAAAATCTAGGTAATTCACTCCTTCCAGAGGCTAAAATTTGATACCCCATCCAACCTATCTTCATTTCTCAAGTTGTTTAATGATGTCAAGTTTGTAGATCAACCATGGCCAAAAAACCCTATTGCAAAACTTTTAGAAATAAATTTTCTATTTCAAAAAGTAAAACTCACTGCTACAAACCCTCATGATCTCAAATCTCTCTTTTAGATTCTTCCTGATTGGTCTGATACCATGTTAAATTTCTAATACCATCCCAATTTATTTTCTCATGACAATTTAATTTATCCGTATTTTGTTATTTGTTTACCCAAATAATAACTTAATAAATAAAAAATAAAATCCTTGGTATATTTAATTTCTAGAATATAATATGTAGTGTAAATAAACGAGAGAGATTAATCACACATTGCAAAAATTAATTAACCCACAAACAATTTTTGGTCATTTCATTATCTAGAAAATATAGGCTTTTTGACCCACATAGATACAAGGAAAAATACAATTTGGAACCTATAACTCGGCTCCCTCAGAATGAACTTGGCCTAAGTAAATTTAACTCAAGGAAATTTTCCTCCAGATGAAATCGCTCTGAAGAAATCAACCTCCAAGAGTCATATTTGTGTACTCCAACAACTTGATCTACACCTATCCATTAATGAGCATCGACCCTACAATCTCCTCCAAATCAACCCCCCTAGATTCGCTCAAATCCACTTTCACTTCTCCTCCTTTGCACACTGGTCATTGAGCCACTCGCAATGCAGAGGAAATCACTCTCTCTCATGATGATTCATGATGGGCCTCTAAATTAGACATAAATTAAGGCCCACTTAACCATCCTTCAACACATTAAGCCTCTCTTTTTGCATTAGATACTGCATTTTTAACTTTAATATGTTCATTAGGAAGGTTTGTGGATAATTGCATATTTGTGCCTAATATTATTTATTTTTGTGGAATATTGTGAGAATATTGGGAAGACTATGAATATTTGGAGGAGGAGATAATTTAGGGACTTTCTACCTACTATAGGATGATCAATATTAAATAATAAATCAACAAGATATTCTGGAATTATGGTATAGATTGCGGAGCTCCAACGATTGAGAAAATCTAGGAATGTGTTTGTTTCCATTTAATGCAGATTCCTAGTATTCAAAACCAGATCCACTAATCAAGGGATTTTGGTGGGGAAAGATTCCTCCTTTCACGGGGAATGATTCCTAATAATTTTTAATAAGTACCAAGTCGAATTTTCCTCTAGGGGTGGATTTTTCTTAGTCTTCTTGTGGAGAGAAGTCGTATTTTTACAGCTCCTTTGTCATTTCTTGCAGGGATGTAATTGTATTGATGGAAATAATGAAGATTGGTGCCATGTTCAACTTCTAATTCTTGGTATCTTTCATAGGGCTCTAAGTTTCCTTGGTATTTTCAATCCCAAGAGCCTCAGAGCCCATTTGTATCATTTACTTTTCTTTCTTTCACTTCTTATTTACATGGATCTCTTATTCTTGTTTTTTTCTATTTCTTCATTTAGTATTAATAATTTCTTGTTGTATGATTGGGTTAAATAGTTAAAGTAATTTATTTTTCAGGATCACAAGCATCATTTCATCATTGGAACAACTTTGGAAGGTCATAGTAGTCATTGAGTTACTTGGATTAGTTTGCTTGTTCCCAAATCTAGATTTCTGGAAGTCCTTTGTGGCAAATAACAATAAATTTATGCTATTTTTTAGAGCATGATGGAAAGCTTAAATCAAGTTGATTCCACTTCAATTAGATAAAAAAAACATTATAGTTAATTAAAAAATTACCCCATTTCATTTGCACTTGATTAGGTTAGGCATTTGATAGATTTACTAGCTCACTAGTTCTCGAATTTCTAGATTTTAGACTAGTAATTTTCTAGCATTGTTTAGCATGGGTTAATAGAGGTATTTTTGAGTGATTCCACTTGGAATGGAGACCTAAGACATCCTAGTAAATAAAAGCATTTGTAACATCCAATTTGGATTTTATTTGGTTCGTCATTCAGTGAATTATAACTCCCTATAGCAAATATGTTGTTTCTTGTAGTAAACTACTAGAAACCCTGAAGCAGCCTTCCAACATGTATATACTTGCCCAGATTCACTCAAGAAGCTTGGTTACTATCGCTTAAGGTTGAATCAAGACCCCTAGGCTCTAAATAAATTACTAGAGAATACTAAATACCGCTTGGGACTTGCCTCTTTACCTATGCAAAACATTTCAGCGATTTGGGTTAATGGACAAATTTACATATTGGATAACACAATGATGATTTTCTTGATTGCCACATCCAATGAACTCTATTAATTGATATAAACTCGTTGACATGTAATGGTTGAACTTATATTTACTTTATGCAATTAGAATATGTTTATTTCCTTGTATTTTCTTTCTTGAAATAACTTAAGGTTTCCATTTCGAGCATTTCATTTTCAGCAATTAGTGTAGGACATGATTTTATGAAATTCACTCCATTACATCATGACATCAAGGGAAGGACACATTTAATGCTTCACATATATTTTCTATGCCTTTTAATTTTGTATGAACCCCGGATTGATAATTAAAGTTGGTAGCCTTGGGAGTTGCAATATTCTTGTTGTAATACCGACTCTCATCAACTCACTAACACACATTTCTAGCCTTTTTTGTGTATTCACCTCCATTGAAAGCCTTTGTTTATAATATTCATTGAGTCCAAATATATTACCCCAATATCTTGTCTAGAAACGTCTTGAATCTTTCTTCTAGAAACAAATGTCACCCTTGGAGGTTTTTTCTCTTGCACATGGGAGGTGAAAGAAGCTTGTTTTAAGTTCTTCATTGAGTTGGCTATCTTTGGTGGTGGAATTGTGACTTGTCCCACTTTTAATCAATTTTTATATAATTTTTAGGACATTCAGTATAATATTTTATTAAATCGACTTCATTTCCCTCATATACGTAAAAGGAAGTCGATTTGTCCGTGGAAGATAGTTACACACAATTGGAGACTATTGTGCACTAGTTACCTTATTCTCTCTTGGTCACTATGAAGCATTAATAATAAAGCATTATCTTAGGGAGGATATTTTGATTAGATGGTTCTCTCTCTTGGATGATGAATGATAATTCTATGATGATTTGTGCTAAATTATTGTAGATATCTTCTTCCATATTTTACCCCTTAAAGAATTAGGGTTTATTGAAAATTTCACCAAAGTGTTGTTAAATGTTATGTGACTCTAACATATTATTGACAATATTTTTCATTAAGTTTCTCTTGAGGAACCTAAGTTCATATTTGTCATTTTATATCTAACGAAGTTTGAAGGATGCTAGGGTTTAAAGGATTGAGAAACTTAACTATATCTTTCTCCCTCTCCTTTAAATCACTTCCATAGGTCCTTTTCCATAGAGTTTTATCCATTAGCCATTATCCCTTGATTGATAAGTTACTATACAATTCTCTTATGTTAATCCTGTTAAATAACAAGAGTAAAAGCTTACAAATATTTGCATTTTTCAACATTATTTACCCTGAACCTTATCTTCCTAGAGTTAGACTTTTCATTCATGAAATTGGAAAAGTGAAAGTATTATTTCACACATTTTTTGATTAATAAATATTGATGTCTAGGGTTTTTATTTATTTTTTATGTGTTTTTAACCATTGAAAATTGATGTAATTTATTTCCTAGCTTACTAATTAAATAACCCGTAGTTTTTGCTTCTCTATTGTAACATTTGTGTTGTTTTGTTATTGTTGTTATAAATATTTGCATGTTGTAATTATGTTGATTGAAACCCTTGTTTATGATAAGAAAGTGTAATTTCTAGATTGCCTATGCTTGGGAGCCTATTTGAGCCTCCTTAGGACTTACTAAGTCCATTATATTTAGCCATAGGGTCCTTTGAACTTGCCATCTTATAATTGTTCCTTAACTCTCCTAGAACCCTAATCTTTGAATATTTATTCTTGGGAGAATTTTGTAATAAAACCCTTAGGGGGTATTTAACATAATCTACTTGGGGTTAATCCATAAGATTTGCTAAGGAATCCTCCCTTGTGGGGATTTTATCTAACCACATAATATTAGGGGAATAGTTTCTATGGTGATAGTGGTGCTCAATTCCATTATTACTCTCAATTGAGATTAGTTAATAAGGCTTTTCACCAAGGTGCTATATTTTGCAGTAATAATCTCAACGAGCACAGGTAAAATTCCTTCTTGGGAAAAAATCACAATAGCTAATGATATCAAAGGAAGCATTTGAGGGTGAATCAGAAGAAAAAACTATAGAATCACTTCAAAAAAAGCACCAGGAAGGATATAAAAAGGAGGAAGCTAAGTAATTTCATATTGAGAAGTTGAGGAAAGAATAATTAGTAGTTAAGTTTGTTGTATATCACCACCGACGTCACACATTAGTCATTAAGGCAGGGGCATGAGTGTCAACAATTTTTTTATTACTGAACATGGAACCAATGAGGCAACCGAAATAGAAACACATGGAGGAGTAAAATCAATGCATGGAGATATCCAAGTGGCATAATGAAGACATAGATCCCAAGAAGAAACTAGTGTCAAGATTAAGGAAAGTTCATAGTTGGACACCATGACCATTTTTTTCTAGGATGGTTGGATTCTCGTACAAACAATTTCTAGTTTCAATATTCCTAAAGAGATTGTCACTGAAAATGGAAAACATTTCCTAAATAGGATGATGGACGAGTTGGCTTCTAAATTGGTGTTCAAGCATGACCATTATTCTCTATATTACCCCAAGAAAATGGTCAAGTAGAAGCAGCTAACAAATATTTAAAAAACATACTGCAAAGAACAATTAACAAAGCTAATTTGAACTGGCACATCATTCTATATCCATATTTTTTGGCACAACATATGTTAGTGAAAATTGATGCAGGGTTTAGTCCTTTTTAGCTTGTTTATGGTATGGAATCGATACTCTCGATAGAATGAGAGGTACCATCTCTTAAGTTAGCAGTTAAGCTTATTCCTTACATGACAAGTCTTGAAGAACATCTCATCCCCTTGGAACATCTTGATGATTATTATCAAGATACAACTACAATGAATGAGGCCCATAAAAATTGTGTAAAGGCTCAATATGATAAGTTCATTCATCCTAGGGTTTTATTTAAAGGGGACCTTGTGTTGGTCTATGACCAAGACAAGGATTCCTTGGTGGCAGGTAAGTTCAAACCCATGTGGTATGGTCCTTATATTTTCAAGCACATATTAAAGAAAGGATCTTATGAATTGGTTGATTTCGAAAGTAATGTGTAGTCTAAGCCCAAAAATGAGCTCTATTTCAAGAAGTATAATGTTTAAGCTATTGCATGAGCATTTTATTTGTTTTGTAATTAGTGTACATAGTAATTTTTTATTGTGTTAATATTTCTAGTGATATTTCTAATTATGTCTTTGACATGCTTTGATAGGTGCCAATGGGTGATCTGATTTACTTAGGGTTTTCAGGTGGATCTAGTTTTCACATTCAGAACTTAGCTTCCACAACATGGGAAATTTATTATTTAAATGGCCAATTATTTGTTTCTAGTAGCACATCTATAGCATTTGAATCTAACAATATCGTTGAATACAATACTACCATTGAATTACTTTCAGAAGCAATATCACATGGTATAGAATCGTTAGTAGTTCATTTGGATTCCGAACTAGTGGTGTCACAACTCAATAATACTTAGTGTATGCATGATCCTTTGTTGTTTCAACGATTTCTTATAGTGAGGTTACTTGAGCATTCTTTTAGTTTTATTACTTACGTTCATATTCCTAGATCTAGAAATCATGTTGTTGGTTCTTTTGTGAACTATGTTTTAAATTGGCACATTAATCATTCATTAACTTGACAAGAATAATAATTTTTACACAATCACATAAACAAATTGATGAGTCACTAAAATTTCTATATGTGTTTGTGTGTGTGTGTGTGTGTGTGTGTGTGTGTGTGTGTATAGTGTTCAAAATATAATTACAAAATGGAAAAATGTCCTACAAAATTAGGGCTTATAGATAAATGTTCATATAATATGATATATACAATAAAAATCTTCATGGTGAAGGTCCTTGACTTAGATGTGTGTCATGATATTAGTGGGCGATCACATAAGCCACTCATCGGAATAATCGAAACCAAGGACATGGTACTCTTCCCACAAAATCTTTGAATTTCCTTAGGAAGGTCCTCTATCTATTCCTTTTGTACTTGGTAGGTTAAAACCTCCGAGTTCTATTGCATAGAGGAGAGAACCCTCTGGTTCAACAATTGCTTCCTCTTAGCCCCTACCTTGATTTCGATGATGGGGAAGGTCCTCTGGTCAAACTAGTCCCATATCTGCACAAAATCACCTTTTGTCAATATTTTTGTTCCACACAAAAAATATTTACTTGCACAAAAAAAATTGATATATTTCAAAACATTTAATTATATTTACACCTATTTCTTAGCATGCAAGATGTTCTAGAAGGACTAGCTCTAGGTCTCCTAAGAAATGTAGTCTTGCGTAGGGGTAGTCTTCTATGATGACAACTTGTTACTTGAACCACTGAAAGAACTTGTTATTGAATTTCAATTGGGTAACTTGGCCAATTCCTAGTCTAGACATCAAATTTTCTCACTGCATGATCTAGGGCTCTCTCGAGACAATGATATGAGACATCACTCGTGGTCTCCAGGTTGGAATTTTCTCAAATAAGAATGAGTAGTTCTGTAGTCGAAAATTTTCATTCAACCTTGTCTACATGTTGTCAATTGGCTTTTAAGGTTTCCCATTCATGTAGTGCACTAGTCATATACCACCCAAATCTATTTAATTGACACCTCTAGGGTTCATTTCTACATTTGATCTTGGAGCTATATAATTCCCATGGAGATCAAGGAGCCTTCGGTGGAGTTTGCGTAGCTTTTTTGGGGGAGTTTTTCTTTTGTCATCTTTTATCGCTTTTTTTGTCATTTTTTGTCATTTCAGTTATGTGAGTGTTGTTTTGCTTATTTTTCTTCATGGTTGTTGGTTTTTTAACTTATGTTATCTTGTAAAGTGTTGATTCATTTTTTTGTTCACCTTTCATAAGTGTCGCATCAATTTTCTTGTTTTTGCACACCAATGATAATTGTTTTGATGATTGTCCTCAGATATTTGTTTTTCCTTCTATTTTTTGAGTTTCTACACTTGATTCACATTGATATATCCATACTTAGTCATATATGCACTTTAACTTTCATTATCACTTAGATCTTCTTGTTTCCTACACCCTCAATGGGCAGATCTGCACTTCACTTGGCCATGCATTTCCATGCCCATTTGGGCATTGCACAAGTCCAAGGCTCAATCTTAGAGCTTGGTCTCTGAGACTATGCAATGCACAATACAAGCTAGCCCAACTACGCATTGTGTAGTCCTAGGGCTCAGTCTTACCACTTTGACCATTGAGACTATGCAATATGCAACCTCTCCCTGTCACTTCCCAGGATGAACTACACATTGTGCAGTCTCAAGCCTCAGGCTGCATCACTGGCTACTGAGACTATGCAATGTGCAGTCCCTCAACCAGTCTCCCCCCCTTACTCATGAAAATTGTGTAATATCTCTCATCAATTTACTAGTTTGGTACTTGATCTTACTTTTAAAGTGGATTTGCAAAAGTTGATTTATTCTTTCCATGAGGGCCTTTCCCCTCCCACATATATCACAATTGTTGAGCACTTCTCTCCAGCAATCACTATTACCATGGCACCCAAGAGATCTTCTTCAAAATATACCACAGGAAGTAGTACCAGGGAAGCAGTTGAGAGTATTCCAGTAAACTTGCTAGTAAATTCAAGCACTCAACTGTATGTGGAAAAGGAATCATATCTTACATGGAAGAAAGAGAATGAAGTATTTTAAGCAAATACCTTCTGAGAAGACCTAGAGGATTGAAAGGTATAAATTAATGTCTAGAAATTAGGGCTACACAGGGTTGCATGTAGATATCCAACCTTCCCATGTGTAGGTGTTATCAGCTCAGTTGTTTCACATATTGATGTGATGAACATGACTTTGAATAGTGCCAGTGGATGAAAGCTTGCTACTTTTCTGGTAGCAGATTATCATCGTATGCACCATTTTCCCAAGCCAGAAACACTAATAGATTCATACTTCTATGCCACCAACAACTATGTGGGAACAAAAGATGTTGTTAAAAGGTGGGTTAAAGAGCCATCAAAGTTTTGATAGACATCCACCATTACTTATAAGACAAAGTCTCTCAGGAGGGCCTATTAGTTGTTGATCATATTAGCTTACAAAATTTACGGTTATCAAAGCACGAAGATCTTTCTTGAAGGGTGGGAAATATTATTGAACTAAGTTGTGAAGGAGGGAAGTCATTCAACTAGTCAGAGTTGTTGGATCAAAATTTAAGTATCCATGTAGGTAACACCTTGAATCATACCAAGGGCCAAAAAGGGAGATTTTATATTTCTGCATATTTACTTCATGCAATATGTGAAAATAATGCATTCCTTGGCATGAACTAGACTTGGGCACCTCGAGATCCTACTGCGCACATCCACTGCAAACTATTCTTGAATTGCAGCCATTTAGGAGTAATGGAGAAGCTAACTGACCACTTCCTCATTCTAATATACAAGATGATCTTTAAGGAAGAACCACCTTGCATGTCATGTGGGGCAATGGAAGTAGTATCGAAGATCGCATATTGGTTTGCCTCACTGGATGGCACCTTCCTTAGAGTGTTTGATGGTCAGAAGTCATTGCATATTTTTCCAAGGTATGTCAATGATAAGCTCATCATGCAAGAAGTTTCATATCATCTCTCCACAAGGTTTTCAACATCTTTGCATAAGAATAAGAAAGCATCTTGGTGAATTCTTCTTATGAAAATTAGATTGTATAAGATAAAGAAACTAAAAGTTGCGGATAACGAAGGAAAGGCAATAGAGAAGTTTGCATTCGATAGTTGAGACTTTAATTTGTACGATCTCTGTGGTATTTGCAAAGACCACTGTGATAGAATTCACTTCTAGTGGCTCAACTAGACATTTAATTTGCAAGACGAGGATCCATGGAAGAATTGCTATAATGCCTCCAAATCCTGGGAGCCTGTTAATTTTGCAAGAACGTCAGAGATGAATCCACAGAAGGAAGATACTCCAGAACCAGTGCCAACAGAAGGGAGCAACCCCATGCAGGATAAGAGAAATAGAAATGTTTCTTACATTTGACAGGGAGAACAAATATGAAAGATGAAAGTGGATCCAACTATTATGAAATCAGCTTTAGTAGCAGAGGAAAACAAGAAACAAAGGATGTAGAGAGCATAATGAAGGAAGAGGGAAGAGCAGAGGAGATTGGAGGAAGAAAAGCGGAAGCAAGAACAATAAGAGAAGAAGAAGTAGGAAGAGGAAGAGAGGTGAACAGCAATATAAGAAGAAACAACGCGAAAATAAGCTGAAAAGAAAGAACAAAAATGAAAACAAACCGAGGAGGAGAGTAGATAGATGCATGACAAAGAGCTTGTTCAACATGCTGAAGAGTTGATAGAGATCATAGACATGGAGGAGGAACCAGAACTACATAATCATTATTTCGAACTGATGCCAAAAAAAAAATAGGTCATCTCTCAGTCTCCACCACCTCCAACGATAGAGTCAACTTCAAGTGAGGAAGGGAAAGTTGTTCCTCTTGATGATGATATAGTTATGGACACATACAATATTTCGTATGATGAACTTTAGAAGAATATTGTATAAGAACGTAAGAATCATTTTCTGGACAACCTTGCATCTCCTACTTTTATGAGAGAAAGGGTGATTGTGGTCAACACCAAGAAAAATCCCAATGCCATTATCACAGCCAACTTGGCCTTCATAAGTGCAAAAAAGTCAAACATTGAGTATTTGATGGTCGATAATAAGGAATTGGAAAATAACTTGTAGGTTTCCAGGAAAGAGGATGAAAAAATTCATGCAACAACTCATAATGCTACTTCCGCACAACTCCATCAGGAGGAAATGAAGGTAGCGATACTTGGTGAACTATAGAAACATAGAGAGGCCATGCAGAACCTCTATGAGGATATTGTTACCATGCATAAGGTAGTTATCCATGTGCATAGATTGTAGCATTAGTGTGATTTTTTAAAACTCTCAGGAATGTGCAAGATGAAATCGCTGTCTGCATGAATGGTCAATGTGATACAAAGGGGCACCGCTTGACTTGGGAAAGAAAATGAAGCAACACGAAAATATGGAGAAAGAAAGAGTGCAGATGTTGATCTAGAACAATGAACAACTTACCTCATTCATTGGTAACATTCAGGCCTCGTATTCTTGATTATACAACAGTTTTGATTTCTTGGTGAATTCCCCCAGGATCCCATCAGTTGGCTCACTCACTGAAGCCAAACCCAAGAACCAGGTTAGGAAGGAGATAGAAGAATACTTGGAGCAACTTATACAAATTTCCACCAAGGAATATTTGGAGGTGAACAAGCAAACACATGCATAACTACATTGATGGCCCTGTCCAAGTGAGAACCATGATGCTCAAGCTCCAGAAGGAAGTTCAAACTAGTTCCAAATAATTGTAACCAGATGCCATGGAGGATAGAGTTTTCTTCTAGCTAGACACCATCACACATTTTGGGGATGTCATCGCACAAGACCAAACTTGGCACTGATACATGAACAAGAGACATCAAGTGGAAGTTGTTGAGTGTGAGTTTCCCCAAACTCAAGCATGATAATGTTTTGTTTTTTTAGGTCGTCTAGTTGGCTCTACCCTATTTTGTCTTATATGGGTATGAGTGTAAATTGTAATGTTATTTGTAATTAATTTGTAAGTGGAACTCCAAGTGTCAATATTGGAATGTGAAGAGTCATGATGTAATGTAATGAGTTATTTTGTAAAGAAGTTGAAGAGCAATGAGGGAAGTCCAAAAGTCACAAAGGGGAGTTGAAGATTTATGAGGGAATTCCAAAAGTCATAAAGGGGAGTGAAGAGTCACCCCCACTTGTTATAAATAGATCCTCATAACTCATGTAAAGAGATTTTGGCTAGGCTTAGGCTTAGAGTCAGGAGCTTGGGAGTTTGTTAGACCCTTGGCTTCTCTGTAGCATAGATGAAGTATATTTCTTTGGAGGAGCATGTGATTTTGACTTCATGTTCCACTATTGGGGCTAGTAGTCCGTCAGTGGTGTATGTTCACTCAATAAAAGACTTGAGCCAACATATTTTCATGCATAAGTTGTAAATATAGTAGGGATATTATTTTTATTTTTTCAATGTATGTTATTTAACTTACACTTATGCTTATGAACTATTTCATTTGCATTGGTATGAATCTTGTTAAATACGTGTTGTTGTATTAATTCATCATTATTAACTTGTAAACTATTTCACATATTATCTTGTGATGTCATTATGATTGCTTGTTTATTTCAAGTTACGTACTATTGTGGGATTTTAAGGGGCTCACTTATTCTCCCTTCTGTGTGGTAGAACCTTCATGCATCGTACTTGGCTATCTGTAGGGTTACACACTTGTTCTCACTAGAGTCATTATACATCACCTTATGTGTTATGGCATCCAAGGCATATCATTAAAACCCACTGCTTTGGAAACTAGTCCGTATTCTAGATGGGAATCCTACACCAAACAATGTGAGGTCTAATTGGGACTCCATATCGTGGAGATCCCCCGAATTTTGGTGGGTCCACCACCGTAACACAAGTCTAGAAAAATATTAGACTTGTTTTTACTATGGGGATACACATTCTTTCCTTTCTTGCTAAGAACACACCCTTTACACACTACATACCGCCCCACCCATCTCTCTGGAAAACCAGTAACCATTCTCTACACCATTGGAAGAGCTTCGTAGTTTAGGTTCCCCATCCTCCGATGCCAATCCCAATTTGGATATCACTCTCATGAATTAGAGCCTTCACCAATTGTCCTTTAACTTGATAGGTATCTCTCTCCCTCCTACCGATCACCCGCTTCTTGTTGAGATCGGTCCCTTTCAACTCTACAATGACTTCAACTCATGTAAAGTTGACCTCCAATCCTCTATCTTCCATGACCAAAACTGAAAGGATATTTTTCTACAAACCTGATACATATAACACATGGTTAAACTCCATGATGCCACCTGAGTCCATTTAGAGTTCGATACTTCCAGTGCCCTCAACTACATACTTGGATTTGTCACCAAGCTCCACATTAACATCTTTGGGCCACTTGGTCATGCTGGTGAAGAAGTCCCGAGATCTCATCAAGTGACAAGATGGTCAATTGTCCTTGAAGTAGACACCTCTCATCATGGTTCCAAAAAGGCAAGATACTAGAACGAAGCTTTTATAAAAACTCTCTGTGATCTCCTCCATATATGTAGTAGTGACCATAATAGTCTTACCATTTCCCTTAATTTTGTAGGACAGTGACTGGAAAAATGCCTGAACTTATGAGAATCAAAGGATTTAACTTTTCTCATGCCTTTTTCCATCTTTCTCTGCGAAGATGTTCCTCCACCCTGGTTCTCCTTGGCCTTCGTTTTTCCCGTTTTCACTTGTGCAACAAGTGCAACTTTGTCCTTCTCCTAACCACGCTTTTGTTGTCCTTTGGTCAATGAATTTTCCCAGATCTCCTGCTATATGAAATCATCCCATAATCGACTCCAATTAGGAAGTTGATGACAAACAAGAATCTTGTCCAACAAAGTGCACCACTGCTTCACATACCCTTTCAACATAACTTTAACCATCTTTGAATCATGCATAGTTTCCCCCGTAGTTGCAATATTATCACAAGCCCATTTGACCCTCGTGAGACAAAAAGTAATGATCTTAGATTTTCCATTTTAATATTGTTTAATTTTTCTCGCAACACCATTTTTTTGTTCTCATTTGTACTCTGATAAATATTGGCCAGAGCTACCTACATTTTTCTACTAATATCCTTCCTTGTTATGTAAGGAATTATAAGATCCCTCACACCATGTATAATTATGTAGATCACTTTCATATCCTTGGTTCTATGTTCTACTTCTTGCACCAGATCTAAAGGAGTCTTCACATCTCTACTTACTAAATCTGAGAGACGATTCATCTTTAAAATCCAAGTAATTCGCTCCTTCCAGGGGCTAAAATTTGATACCCCATCCAACCTATCTTCATTTCTCAAGTTGTTTAATGATGTCAAGTTTGTAGATCAACCATGGCCAAAAAAACCTATTGAAAAATTTTTAGAAATAAATTTTCTATTTCAAAAAGTAATACTCGTTGCTGCAAACCCTCATGATCTCAAATATCTCTTTTAGATTCTTCTTGATTGGCCTGATACCATGTTAAATTTCTAATACCATCCTAATCTATTTTCTCATGACAATTTAATTTATCCGTATTTTTTTATTTGTTTACCCAAATAATAGCTTAATAAATAAAAAATAAAATCCTTGGTATATTTAATTTCTAGAATAAAATATTCAGTGTAAATAAACCAGAGAGATTAATCACACATTGCAAAAAGTAATTAACCCACAAACAATTTTTGTTCATTTCATTATCTAGAAAATATAGGTTTTTTAACCCACATAGATACAAGGAAAAATACAATTTGGAACCTATAGATCGGCTCCCTCATAATGAACTTGGCCTAAGTAAATTTACCTCAAGGAAATTTCCCCCCAGATGAAATTTCTCTAAATAAATCAACTTCCAACAGTCAGATCTACGTGCTCCAACAACTTGATCTACACCTATCCATTAATGAGCATTGGCCCTACAATCTCCTCCAAATCAGCCCCCCTGGATTCGCTCAAACCCACTTTCACTTCTCCTCCTTTGCACACTGGTCATTGAGCCACTCACAATGCAAAGGAAGTCACTCTCTCTCATGATGACTTGTGATGGGCCTCTAAATTAGATATAAATTAAGGCCCATGCCTCTAAATAGACATAAATTAAGGCCCACCTAACCATCCTTCAACACATTAAACCTCTCTTTTTGCATTAGATAATGTATTTTTAACTTTAATATGTTCGTTAGGAAGGTTTATGGATAATTGCATATTTGTGCCTAATATTATTTATTTTTGAGGAATATTCTGAGAATATTGGGAAGACTATGAAGATTTGGAGGAGGAGATAATTTAGGGACTTGCTACCTACTACAGGATGATCAATATTAAATAGTAAATCAACAAGATATTCTGAAATTATGGTACAGATTGTGGAGCTCCAATGATTGAGAAAATCTAGGAATGTGTTTCTTTCTATTCAATGCAGATTCCTAGTATTGAGAACCAGATCCACTAATCAAGGGATTTTGGTGGGGAAAGATTCCTCCTTTCATGGGGAATGATTCCTAATAATTTTTTATAAGTACCAAGTCAAATTTTCCTCTAGGGGTGCATTTTTCTTAGTCTTCTTATGGAGAGAACTTGTATTTTTACAGCTCCTTTGTCATTTCTTGCAGGGATGTAATTATATTGATGGAAATAATGAAGATGGGTGCTGTGTTAAACTTCTAAATCTTGGTATCATTCCTAGGACTCTAAGTTTCCTTGGTATTTTCCATCCCAAGAGCCTCAGAGCCTGTTTGTATCATTTACTTTTCTTCCTTTCACTTCTTATTCACATGGATATCTTGTTCTTGTTTTTTTTCTATTTCTGCATTTAATATTAATGATTTCTTGTTGTAGGATTGGGTTAAATAGTTGAAGTAAGTTATTTTGCAGGATCACAAGCATCATTTCATCATTAGAACAACTTTGGAGGGTCATAGTAATCATTGAGTTACTTGGATTAGTTTCCTTGTTCCCAAATCTAGATTTCTAGAAGTCCTTTGTGGCAAATAACAATACATTTATGCTATTTTTTAGAGCATGATGGCAAGCTTAAATAGAGTTGATTCCACTTCCATTAGATAAAAAAAACATTATAGTTAATTAAAAAAATTACTGAATTTCATTTGCACTTGATTAGGTTAGGCATTTGATAGATTTACTATCTCACTAGTTCTCGAATTTCTAGATTTTAGACTAGTAATTTTCTAGCATTGTTTAGCATGGGTTAACAGAGGTATTTTTGAGTGATTCCAATTGGAATGTAAACATAATACATTCTAGTAAATAAAATTTTTTTACCATGCAATTTATATTTTATTTGGTTGTTCATTCAGTGAATTATAACTCCCTATAGAAAATTTGTTGTTTCTCGTAGTAAACTACTAGAAACCCTGTAGCAACCTTCCAACATGTATATACTTGCCCAGATTCACTCAAGAAGCTTGGTTACTATCCCTTAGGGTTGAATCAAGATCCATAGGCTCTAAATAAATTATTATGGAATACTAAATACTGCTTAGGACTTGCCTCTTTACCCATGCAAAACATTTCAGTGATTTGGGTTAATGGACAAATTTACGTATTGGATAATACAATGATGATTTTCTTGATTGCCACATCTAATGAACTTTGTTAATGGATATAAACTCTTTGAAATGTAATGGTTGACATTTATCTTTAATTTATGCAATTAGAATAGGTTTATTTCCTCGTATTTTCTTTCTTGAAATAGGTTAAGGTTTCCATTTCGAGCATTTCATTTTCTGCAATTAGTTTAGGATGTGATTTTCTGACATTCACTCCATTACATCATGACATCAAGGGAAGGACACATTTAATGCTTCACATATATTTTCTATGCCTTTTAAGTTTGTACGAACACTGGATTGATAATTAAAGTTGGTAGCCTTGGGAGTTGCAACATTCTTGTTGTAATACCGACTCTCATCAATTCACTAACACACATTTCTAGTTTTTTTTTTCTTTTTTTCTTTTTTTCTTTTTTCTGTATTCACCTCCATTGAAAGCCTTTTCTTATAATATTCATTGATTCTGAATCTCTTATCCCAATATCTTGTCTAGAAACATCTTGAATCTTCCTTCTAGAAACAAATGTCACCCTTGGAGGTTTTTTCTCTTGCACATGGGGGGTGAAAGAAGCTTGTTTTATGTTCTTCATTGAGTTGGCTATCTTTGGGGGTGGACTTATGACTTTTCCCACTTTTAATCACATTTTATATAGTTTTTAGGACATTTAGTATAATATTTTATTAAATCGACTTCATTTCCCTCATATACGTAAAAGGAAGTTGATTTGTCCATGGAAGATTGTTACACACAATTGGAGACTATTGTGTACTAGTTACCTTATTCTCTCTTGGCCAAAGCATTAATAAGAAAGCATTATCTTAGGGAGGATATTTTGATTAGATGTTTCTCTCTCTTGGATGATGAATGATAATTCTATGATGATTTGTGCTAATTTATTGTAGATATCTTCTTCCATATTTTACTCATTAAAGAATTAGGGTTTAATGAAATTTTCACCAAAGTGTTGTTAAATGTTATGTGACTCTAACATATTATTGACAATATTTTTCATTAAGTTTCTCTTGAGGAACCTAAGTGTATATTTGTCATTTTATCTCTAACGAAGTTTGAAGGAAGCTAGGGTTTAAAGGATTGAGAAACTTAACTATATCTTTCTCCCTCTCCTTTAAATCACTTCCACAGATCCTTTTCCATAGAATTTTATCCATTAACCATTATCCCTAGATTGACAAGTTACTATTCGATTCTCTTAAGTTAATCCTATTAAATAACAAGAGTAAAACCTTACAAAATTTGCATTTTTGAACATTATTTACCATGAACCTTATCTTCCTAGTGTTAGACTTTTCATTCATGAAATTGGAAAAGTGAAAATATTATTTCACACATTTTTCGATTAATAAATATTGATGTCTAGGGTTTTTATTTATTTTTTATGTGTTTTTAACCATTGAAAATTGATGTAATTTATTTCCTAGCTTACTAATTAAATAAGCCTTAGTTTTTGCTTCTCTATTGTAACGTTTGGGTTGTTTTGTTATTGTTGTTATAAATATTTGCATGTTGTAATTATGTTGATTGAAACCCTTGTTTATGATAACAAAGTGTAATTTCTAGATTGCCTGTGCTTGGGAGCCTATTTGGGCCTCCTTAGGACTTACTAAGTCCATTATATTTAGCCATAGGGTCCTTTGAACTTGCCATCTTATAATTGTTCCTTAACTCTCCTAGAGCCCTAATCTTTGAATATTTATTCTTGGGAGAATTTTGTAATAAAACCCTTAGGGGGTATTTAACATAATCTACTTGGGGTTAATCCCTAAGATTTGCTAAGGAATCCTCCCTTGTGAGGATTTTATCTAACCACATAATATTAGGGGAATAGATTCTATGGTGATAGTGGTGCTCAATTCCATTATTACTCTCAATTGAGATTAGCTAATCAGGCTTTTCACCAAGGTGCTATATTTTGCAGTAATAATCTCAATGAGCACATGTAAAATTCCTTTTTGGGAAAAAATCACAATAGCTAATGATATCAAAGGAGGCATTTGAGGGTGAATCAGAAGAAAAATCTATAGAATCACTTCAAGAAAAGCACCAGGAAGGGTATAAAAAGGAGGAAGCTAAGGAATTTCAAATTGAGAAGTTGAGGAAAGAATAATTAATAGCTAAGTTTGTTTTATATCACCACTGATGTCACACATTAGTCATTAAGGCAGGGGCATGAGTGTCAACAAATTTTTTATTACTGAACATGGAACCAATGAGGCAACCAAAATAGAAACACATGGTGGAGTAAAATCAATGCATGGAGATATTTGAGTGGCATAATGAAGACATAGATCCCAAGAAGAAACTAGTGTCAAGATTAAGGAAAGTTAATAGTTGGACACCATGACCTTTTTTTTCTAGGATGGATGGATTCTTGTACAAACAATTTCACGTTTCAATATTCCTAAAGAGATTGTAATTGAAAATGGCAGACATTTCCAGAATAGGATGATGGCCGAGTTGGCTTCTAAATTGGGGTTCAAGCATGACCATTATTCTCTATATTACCCTAAGAAAATGGTCAAGTCGAAGCAGCTAACAAATATTTAAAAAAAAATATGCAAAGAACAATTAACAAAGCTAATTTGAACTGGCACATTATGCTATATCCATATTTTTTGGCACAACATACGTTAGTGAAAATTGATGCAGGGTTTAGTCCTTTCTAGCTTGTTTATGGTATGGAATCTATACTCCTGATAGAATGAGATGTACCATCTCTTAAGTTAGCAGTTAAGCTTATTCCTCACATGACAAGTCTTGAAGAACATCTCATCCCCTTGGAGCATCTTGGTGATTATTATCAAGATACAACTACAATGAATGAGGCCCATAAAAATTGTGTAAAGGCTCAATATGATAAGTTCGTTCATCCTAGGGTTTTATTTAAAGGGGACCTTGTGTTGATCTATGACCAAGACAAGGATTCCTTGGTGGCATGTAAGTTCAAACCCATGTGGTATGGTCCTTATATTTTCAAGCACATATTAAAGAAAGGATCTTATGAATTGGTTGATTTCAAAAGTAATGTGTAGTCTAAGCCCAAAAATGAGCTCTATTTCAAGAATTATAATGTTTAAGCTATTGCATGAGCATTTTCTTTGTTTTGTAATTAATGTACATAGTAATTTTTTATTGTGTTAATATTTCTAGTGATATTTCTAATTGTGTCTCGACATGCTTTGATAGGTGCCAATGGGTGATCTAATTTACTTAGGTTTTTCAGGTGGATCTAGTTGTCACATTCAGAACTTAGCTTCCACAACATGGGAAATTTATTATTTAAATGGACAATTATTTGTTTCTAGTAGCACGTCTATAGCATTTGAATCTAACAATATGGTTGAATACAATACTTCCATTGAATTACTTTCAGAAGCAATATCACATGGTATAGAATCGTTAGTAGTTCATTTGGATTCTGAACTGGTGGTGTCACAGCTCAATAATACTTAGCGTGTGCATGATCCTTTGCAAGAGTTTTTCCACCATCACTAGCACTTTCAGTTCTATACTATTAGGATCCAAATGTGGATGCAAATTTACTTCCATTCATTAGGGATCCGATCGAACCACTTAGACCGTGGACGCTGATATCGACAAGAGCCACGATTGGCATTGATTGGATTGATTGGAAGGACCCTGGCTGACTAGCGTTGGTCGAGCGTGCTCCGCATTCCTCTCCTTATCAGTCGAGCCCCCTGTCGGGTCCTTGCACTAGGAAGCGCAAGCCCCTCCGGGTCTATTTCAACGATTTATTATAGTGAGGTTACTTGAGCATTCTTTTAGTTTTATTACTTACTTTCATATTTCGAGATCTAGAAATCATGTTATTGGTTCTTTTGTGAAATATGTTTTAAATTGGAACATTAATCATTCATTAACTTGACAAGAATAATAATTTTTACACAATCACATAAACAAATTGATGTGTCACTAAAATTGCTATATATGTGCGTGTGTGTGTGTGTGTATAGTGTTCAAAATATAATTACAAAATGGAGAAATGTCCTACAAAATTAGGGCTTATAAATAAATGTTCATATAATCTAATAAATACAATACAAATCTTCATGGCAGAGGTACTTGACTTGGATGTGTGTCATGATATTACTGAACGATCACATTATCCAGTCATCGAAATAATCGAAACCAAGGACATGGTACTCTTCCCACAAAATCTTTGAATTTCCTTAGGAAGGTCCTCTATCTATGCCATTTGTACTTGGTAGGTTAAAACCTCTGAGTTCTATTGCACGAAGAAGAGAGCCCTCTGCTTCAACGGTTGCTTCCTCTTAGCCCCTACCTCGATGTCGATGATGGGGAAGGTCCTCTGGTCGAACTAGGCCCATATCTGCACAAAATCACCTTTTGTCAATATTTTTGTTCCACACAAAAATTATTTACTTGCACAAAAAAAAAAATTGATATATTTCAAAACATTTAATTATATTTACACCTATTTCTTACCACGCAAGATGTTCTAGAAGGACTAGCTCTAGGTCTCCTAAGAAATGTAGTCTTGTGTAGGGGTAGTCTTCTATGATGACAAATTGTTACTAGAACCACTGAAAGAACTTGTTATTGAATTTCAATTGGGTAACTTGGCCAATTCCTAGCCTAGACATCAAATTTTCCCACCGCGTGACCTAGGGCTCTCTCGAGTCAATGATATGAGACATCACTCATGGTCTCAAGATTTGAATTTTCTCAAAGAAGAATGAGTATAGAATTACTATGTAGTCGAAAATTTTCATTCAACATTGTCTACATGTTGTCAATTGGCTTTTAAGGTTTCCCATTAATGTAGTGCACTAGTCATATACCACAGGTTGAGGCACTCTACTGCTTAGAACATCTATGGTTGAGAAGCCTGATGTAGAGATGTTGACCTAGATACTTATGCTATAACAAGTAGTATATTTATCACTAGGTTCTCGATGTTCTCAATAGGTATTTGGATGCTAACTATTTTTGTGTCAGGTACATAATACATAGAAATATAATCCTCAATGACAATCCCTCTCGTGGATTTTCTCTTCAAGTTGAAAGCCTCTTCTTGTCTTGATAAACTTGTGATGAAGTATATATCTTCCATATCAATTTACAAAGGCATGGAATCTATGATGAATTTTCTTTGTTCTAGATCTTAGTAGTTTATCAATGTTTGGGGTTGGAGACGATGAATATGCATGTTTGAAATAAGGAATAATTTAAAAAATCCACAATTATTTAACGTATCCTTTGCCTCTTGGTCCTCCAAAACCATGTTATCAATTTTTTTGTGCTCTCTTTCATGCGACATGATGGCCATCCTGCAAAGTCCAAGCATTCAGAATGCTATATATAAATATATGCTGATATCTCGCCCAAGTTTCCTGCACATATGACTTTAATGGAGCTATTTCGAGATTTTTTAATGCAGCCCAAATTTACTCTTAAAACCCAATTTTTACAAAAATAAGACTAAAATGAAGCATATGTAAGTGAAATAAGATGGAATATGGTGGTAAATGAATGAATTTAGGAGATAATATATATATATTATTATATTTATTATATATTATATATATTAATTTATTTAATATATATATTTATATCTATATATATTTATATATATTATCTTATAATTATAATTCTTAAACGACATGTACACAAGTATTCATCTGAACAATTGTGTATATACATGATTTTCCTTCAGGAGATTTTCATTTAGGGCCCTATATATGTGACCCTATAGAGCGAGAGTTGCATACACGCAATTTGGAAATTTAAAAACTAAAAAATTTACTAAAATTTCCGTGAAATCTTAAATAAAATGGATCAAATGAAAGAGCTAAGAGTTAAGAATTACTTAGAGTTCATAGGATTTAATTTTGTGTCTTATAATTCTTGAAATCTGTGAATGAGCTTTGGAGGAAAACAATAGCTAAAATTCACGATAAAGGGTAAAAATACAAATGGTATGGTAAAAAGTGAAAATTTTACTATTTATAGTATATGCTGACCCACTTTTGTATAGTTTACTATCTCTCAATTATATTTTTAACCTGTAAAATATTGTTTTGACCTTTTTTTCTAGTGATTGGATGATATTTTTCAAGAGTTATGACAAAATTTTGTTCCTTCGTGACATTTTTTGGCATGGGATACCACAATAATAATCTATTGTGACAAGTATTGTTTTCAGAACTTGCATATAGGTTATGAATATGAAGTTGCATTATGTATTTTAACCTGTTTTTTAATACCTAGCCATAGGATCGAGCTCACTATTTTATAACACTTAACCTTTCACTCATTGCTTGTGTGTCATAACTTGGTGTAGAGCCTTCCTTACTCGGGCATCCTAGTTAGTTCCTCTCTAACCATTTGTTTCCAATGTTGTGATTATTATATAGGATCATGAGTTCTATTTAGTCTCATCATGACTTTGTGTTGAAGCCATATACTTCTTCTTCACTCTTATTTTGACTTATACCTCAGAGGCTCCCAAATGTCGAGTCATTCTATTGCATTACATTTGACCACTTACGATTTTGGCCTTATGCTAACTCTAGCTTGATATTGTATAAGCCCCTTTTTTATGCCCATTTTGAAATTTCAAGCCTTGCCCGTATTTCCTTTATGACTTGCCACCATTATCCCTATAGGGAACATCCCCCAAGTGTCCTTATCCTGCACACTTTCCCTTGCATTGGGCATATGAATGTTCCAAACACTGGAACTAGTTTTCTTATCCATGACACTTGTTCCCTCCACTATACAGTATTAATTATTTTATTTTATTTTAGGATTTTATAATATGAAAAAAAGAAAAAATATATCAAATATAAAAAATAAAAATGACGGGACGAGAAGCATTTATTTGATTTAACTTGGAAATAGAGTCAGTTGTGTTGCCCTTGAAGAAAGCACTTTGTTATGACACTTGTCCTCATTGGGTTAGGACTTAATATGGCCTTAAGAATTTGAACCTTGTTTAGAGTCAATACTCCTCTAGTTGGTTACTCTTCCAATCATATGGAGAGTTTGTTGATGCCTCATGCTTCTCAAAATTATACAAATTTCATCTTGGTCCATGTTGCATAAGTCACAAAATGTGTTGTGCTTATGTTGAAGGGAAGTAAAACTATATTTTGACTATTTTGCAATATATCTTGACTCATTGTGTTGGCCATACCTGATTCGTCAAGTCACTTTCAGTACCTGGTCAATATCTCAGTCATATACTCATGTTAGTATAGAAGGTCCCCATTTACTTCTTGATGTTGGTCTGCTCTTATCGACTTTGATGAATTGCTCTAAAATTACACCTAGAGTTTCACCCTTGCCCTATTTTCATCTTTGGTAGGTGATCTTGTTCCCATCATTGATTTTCATCATGGGTCTTTGACTAGGTCGTTTCCCTCTATTCAACATTGACTCTCATTATCACACATTAGGAGTTTTACAATAACTTAGTTTCTATTTGACCTTATTAGTGGATTCCTTGCCTTTGTCATCATATTTCAATATTTTTTGGTTCAAAGGGTCTCTTCGATGCTCTATTACATTTGGTGCATGTGATAGATGTACTTGGTTGGTTGTTCGTTCATTATTGTCATCTGATTTCTTCCATATTATTAGCCTTCTAGTTACCAGTAACCAAATGTTTTCTCACATGGTCGACTTCTAGCTCATTTATTCCCATAGTGTAGAAATGTATCATCAATAGTTAGTTTTGAGGACCTCAAGTGGTGTCAACATTAATTTTCACTTGACGTATCCTTTAGTTTCTTCTTGTGGCATACTCTTTTATATGTTTCCCTCCATTTCAACAATGTCTTATATGTTGGAACTTGATATTTTGGAAAATAATATGATTCATTTGTATGACTTTAGTACTTCAATGGAGGATCATTTGTGCACATGAATTTGTCCCAGAAATCCTCCTTTATGATAGTGAGACATACCTCATGTTGACGATGTTGGAAGTCCGCCAACACAGGGGTCTCGCTGGTATGAATTCCCAACTAGACCTCACATCCTTTGGAGTAGGAGCCCCATCTGGATAATTGATTCAACTACCATAACTTAAAAAAATTTCTTGGCTACAATAAACAACATAAGAGAGTATGCACATAACCTTTGAAACACGCAAGTAAGTTGATCGCGTGAGGCATAAAATTGAAATGTATATAAGGTACTTTCACAAAAGGGAAAATAAACAGTGAGCCTCTAGAATAAAAGTAATAGTACTATCCTAAAGGAGACACACAAGAGAAAGGAAAGATTCGTTAGTTGACCTGCAAAATATTTCACAAGATAAAAACGAAATGAAAGCAAAGTACAATGCATTGTTAATAATATATATATGAAAGACAATGAAATATTTCATTTTCTTTAGTATGTATGAACGTGAACACATACTGCAAACATTAAAAGAATACTATTACAACACCCACGATACATGCATGAAAGTGCATATGCTCTGAGAGCTTCAAATATTAAGTGAAAGTTACAAGATACACAATCACAATGATGCAACACTAGCCCCAATAGTGGAACATCAAGTCGCCACTTTCTCTTCCAAAGAATGATCTTCTCTCCTATGCCAAGCTAGAGAAACCAAGGTGAAAATTCCTTTTGTTTGATGCATGAGATTTTATTTAGAGCAAATGAGGTGACATTAAACTCCCCATGTGACTCTTGACCTCCCTCATGACCTTTGAGCTCTTACGTGACTCTTAGACTTCCTAGTGACTCTTCATGTACCATGTGTGACCTTTGGGCTTCCATAATTTTTTATATTTTCTTATTTTGGAAAAATACAAAATTACATTCCAAAAATTGTGGAAAAATACATGGACAACATATGAATTTTGTGATGAAACTTTTAGAAGCCACAATTTGGTGACTCTGACATGAGACTTCACTATAATGTATCAGTGCCAAGTTATCCTCTTTGCTGATATGTCTTCAATACTTCATAATAGATCTAAATTTTACTTCATCTTCACCCTCTAAAGGGAAAGGATAAATATTGTAACCTTCTGAGTCAACATGAGTTTCCATCTCTTTGTCGTGGTTCAAGATTCATTTATTCCTGCATGATAGCACCTTATTGAGAAATCTATGACATAGGGATGAGGTGATTTCTCTTGAATGATAATTGCTTTTGATGCAACTTTTACTTAGTATTTTATTAGCTTATTGATTTCTCTTGATTATGTTAATGTTTTCTATCATCAAACAACTACCAAATCATAAATAAGCATGAGACAGGGGACACAAAATGTATGCTATCAACCAGAGCCAAAACCTCTCCAAATTGAGAGGAAAACCCAAATGAATTCTTCTTATATAATCTTCAAGTGACTAATTCCAAGACCAAAACCCTTGAACTAATAACCTCTCCAATACCAAGACCCTTGACCTACTAACCTCTCCAAGACTAAGTCACACCTTGCTTCAAGTCACAATAATGTCTTCTTGATTCTACTGCAATTTATTCATTATTCTCTAGCCCTCAGTCCTACAACCCTTGCTTGAAATATTCAACCTCTCTTCTTACGACTCTCGACCTCCTAAAGTTGATTGTAATCTTCACAAGTGTGGACATAACTAGGGCAATTCTGACCCTTTTCTCCTTTGCTTGACTTTCGTTTAGTTATATATCAATGCAATTTTCAATATAGGTCCTTTCCTTAACTTATTTAGGCCTACCTTAGATGAAAATATATTTGATTTTCTGCATAAGGAAGATCCCTTAATATTTTTTCATGTGTGAACTGAAATAGCCCAAAACAAATTCAAAAATTACTTCAATCTTCCTTCCTTCTTGTCCTCCTCTTCTTCTCTTGATGAGAGACTTCTCTTCTTCCTTATGCTCAAACTTCTTGTGTTTTTTTTGTGTCTAGAATGATGCCAAGTACACTTATATATAGTGATCTTCCCATGTAAATAAGTCAAATTGACTGGATCCTAGGCCAACATGTCATCTTAGTGTAGCCTCATTGCTCCATTTTAAGGCCAACTTGCTAGAAGTGATTGAGATTGGTCTTAGAGGTTCTTTTGACTGTTACAATGACTCAAATACATATGTAACATGCCCAAGAATGGTCTCTCATACATGACATTGACTCAATTGACTTTATGACTTAATGACCAAACCTAATAGCTCACAATGGGAGCTTCATCTAAAAATAAAATTCCTTGACCATGAAACCCATGTCTTAGGCATAAAATAATTTTATTTTTCCTTCTTTACATTAATTACATTAAATCACGATTGCACATTGTTATGAAACCAACTCAAGAAAAGATAGAAAAGATAGATCAACGCCTTAGAATTCAACCTCTTCGAGGGGGCAACCTCCTTTACACTACATAAATGAACAATTCTTGGATGATACAAATGCAAAGACCTCCTTTCTATATATAGGAGTCTAAGGGCTCATAACATAATCAGAGCCGACATAACAATAATAATGTAAGGGCACAATAATAACAATAGTGGGCTTCTATGGGGCACAATAGTAACAATATGGGCACTACATGGGTACATCAATATAATAAGTGGTTTTTACTAATAACAATAAGGGGTGACACTAGTAGTATAGGGGCCTAACAATCTCCTGCTCAGGCTTATAGGTGGAGGCCTTAGTGAAGCTCTTCTTAGCTTGCATGAAGGTTTCATGTGTGTGCTCCAAATCGAACTCAGCCTCCTTCACTAGAGCTTTGCAAACCCATGTACTATCTTCTGGTTGTTTCCCCCTATCACCTCTTGTCGTGATTCCACTTATAAGCACTATATTTACATATGGATCCTCTTCACATGGCTCAGAACTCATCATCTGCAGGTTCTGAGTCAGCAAAGGTGGTAGCGCCCCTTTGTCATGTATCCTAGCTATCAACGTAGGATAGTCTTCCATTTCATGATCAAATAGCATGCAATACTTACACGACGGAAGTGTTGGGTTAGTGCAGTTGCGAGAATAATGTCCTAGCCCTCTGTAATGGTAGCAAATCAATTGTCCTCAACCTCTACCAGGTCCTCCTCCGCCTCGGCCTCTTCTGCGCCCCTGAAATCTTATCGCACCATCCTTGTGCTCTGGTCAAGGGGACACGTTTCGGTCTGGACCCTATAGGTGGGAGTTCTATCCATCATCAATTCATAGCTCCTGCAAGTATTCTTATCATGCCCTACCGACATACAAAAGTTTCAAAATAGCTATTGCGGTGTCTATACAAACTTATGTAGCAAGTGACAGTTATTTATGGCACGTTTTCTAGCTACCTGATAGATAGTGCACCATAATGCAGGCCCCGCACTAGGTCCTGCATGAGCTTCTGGCCTTAAAGGCATTGGTCCCCTTCCTACAATATAGTTTGGAAAGACTGGGCAATGGTCCTTGTCAAGCCCCTGACTCTTGCATTTCAAGCACCATACCTCCTTGCACACCTCTGGTCGAACTGTCCTATTCTGCTTCAGACTTTGCATCTTAAGGCACAAATTCTTGAACTGTGCATGGATCTATTGAACTCTACGATTTGGATCTTGCATTGGAGTTTCATGTAGTCTCATGGAAATCTCTAAGGCCTCTGCCTGAGTGGTTATCTTCTACTGCGACAGTGCAGCCCTTAAGTGTCGTAGGAGTGAAGCAACAAACCACTCGCGATGTTGTCTGTCTGTTAGGTTCATGTTGGCTTCACAGATTGTACATTTCAACCTCTATTCTAGTTCCCAAGGTGTCTCACCTGGTTGCATCGTGATTTTTTTGAATCCCACAATTGACTACGCCTTAGATTAAGGCCTACTGAATTCTCTATTCAGTGTTGTCTTGATGTTTCCACTCCAACATTCGGCTTATCATTAGAGTACTTAATATACTAGGTTAGCGTGTGATCTTGAAGAGCACTAACCAGTGTCGTCTTCTTTATATGATCATTTGTAACACCTTGATCTTCCCATACAACCCTTACAATGAACCAGAATTGGTCTAGGTCCTCATTTCCCAAGCCTTTAAACAAAGGTAGATTCATTGTATTTGCCATATTGGACCGTGGTGGAGGTGGAGGTGGTACGGGTGAAGTTGGAGGCGATGGTGGTGAAGTCAGAGGTGGTGTGGGTGGAGGTGGTATTCGTGGGAATCCTTGTCTTATTAATTGAATAGCACTTCACGGAGAAACCTTCGCTATTTCTTCCTTGTCACTTCGCAAAGGTGAAACCAATGGACTATACTCCGGACCCTTTTTTCCTTCATTCATATAAGTTTTTCTGCTTCATGTAGTCCCAAACATCAAGGTAGCTTCATAACCCATTTTTTGCACATAGCATTTTAATCCAGGTATTCAAAGATTTTATGTACTTACTTCGCGGTCCTTTGAAAAAGCGTTTCTCTGCCTCATTGTAGCTGACTGAGGTGTCAACTGTGAATTCAGTTACAAATCCTCCTATGACGTTATCAATCCAATGATTGATAGCGTAAGTGCTCTTATCCTCCAATGATTCCAATTTCTGTATTAGCTCTGGGGTCCACACAATAGGACTATCAAGTATCCACCTTCCTTAGCTATCTACTAGCTTCGTGATCCACTCGTATAGCTCAATAAGGAAGGAGCATAAAAATATCTTGTGGATCTATGTATACATGTATCTGTCCAACCACTATTCCTTTATCAGTCATGGGTTTTTGTTCTCCTGCACCGCGAATTCGTGGATCTTCCTATCCAAATAGTCTTTGATCTCCTTCTTAGTTGGATTCCAGTGGTATGACATCACACATCTCTTATGCATATTCTCTTCTCGGCAACGAAAAAATTTGTTGGATTTAGGGGGCCTCAGCCAAGTTCAACGTTAATTAGCCAAACAATTCCCTACACTACTGGCCCTTTCGACATCAGCCCATGGAGTGCAGACCGAAGTCTCACCCGAAGTAGTATGGGGGGATGCTAGAACCAAGTTTCTACATCCTGAGATGGTTGTGATGTCATTTAATTCCCTCTATCCCTGCCTTTCGGTAGGTTGCTTCACTCTAGGGCTTGCGATATGAACCCTCTATTCCAGCCTTTAGTACCTCCGTGAAAGGGTACGATCTACCTTCGCACAGCCCTAGCCTACTGCAAGGGTACTTTCGCGCTGCTAAGGCAATGAGCCGTACAAATTTCGTAATTAATCTAAGTGACTTGCTTATCTTATCAAACGAATATAGTTAGCACCGCGTAAACAGATATTCGTAACTGCATTCAATTATTCAATGTAATTGTGGTCATTCACACATCATATAAGCACAATAAAAGAAATACATAAAATATCCAAATGTATCCCAGAACAAAGACAAAGAAATTGCAGAATATCTCTCTTTATTAATATCTTCCAAGTGTTTACAAACTTTGTTCACCCTGTGCACATAGCTACAGGGGTCCACGCACTCAGATGTAGACTTCTACCCTAGGCCTTTGCACTCAACTGTAGATCCTCTACCTATGCTGCAACCCAAGACTTAGACTTCTTACTAAGAGCTATGACTCTCTTGCATTCTTCATCATTCTATGTATCTAAAATTACTTAGAGCTTAGCTCTTTTTATACAATCGCATGGTCCATGAACCATGGGTAGATCTCTTTACAATTCGCTTTACTTTACAAAACTAAGGGCGAACTACCCTTTATGACACATAACACCTTCATGCTTCACGACCAGAACATGTGGAGACTTTACCATTTTATTACAAAATTTAACTCAAACATGAGCTTTTAGCCCCAAAACTGCCCTTGGGGGATCCCACTCCCAATACATCTCTCCTCAACTGCTCCACATACATGTTGATCTCTAGCCAAGCTTGATCCATATGCTTACCCTCAGTGAGGGAACCGATTGACAAGATCCTATGCATTCTCACCATGACATCCAAATTCATACAATCATGCATATGAAGCTTGTATGTTGTTGACGAATGGTGTTGGCTTAATGTGGCCTGACGGAGGTTCAAAAATGATTTATCCAAGCAAATCCCGGTACTACTAGCCCTTTCGGCAACAGTCTGTGGAGCGCAAACTGAGGTCTCACCCGAAGTAGTATGGGAGGGTGCTAGAACCAGGTTTCCGCACCCTGGGGATGTTTGATATGATGGAATTGATACGCTGTTCAACCTTTGCACTTACTGTGCTATGCGCACTAGCGAGCATCCTGCGCCCTGCGATACTGTCTTCACGTAGTTCTAGCCATAGTGTGACCCGTGTTATTTACCCAAGTCTTCCTTAACTATGCATTTCTAGTTGATTCCTTAGATTATTTTCATATATAAGTATTCATACAAGTATTTATTCAATTGCACGTAGTAAATAGATAGAGTAAAAGTAATGCATAACCTCAAAATATTGATTCAAGAATAGATGCACAGAGGAAACTTCTCTTTATTAGCTTTCAATCCCAATTACAGACTTGATCCTGCCCTGCGCACTCAGCTACAAGGGTTTGTGCACTTAGCTATAGAGCCTCTTACTACTACTATGACCCAGTACCCTTCAGATCCAACTCTAAGCTTGAACCACGCCTTTGTTATTCTCTCTATCTTCCTTACTTAACTAACTTTACAACTTAGAGCCTCACTCTATTTATACAATCCCATTCCGCAGACCAAGGGTAGGCTAACTTTAAACTAATTTACAATACAATGTTTAGGGAAGACAACTCTATGACTCAATTGTACACTTTGCGCTTCGCACCCACAAATCGCGGAGTCTTACAATATATTTGACCAAAACTTGGGCTTTGAGCCCGAAAAACATGTTGTAGGGGATCCCATGCTCAATAACCTTCCAACAAAACCATCATGACTCGTCCCAAGTCACTCGGCTGGTGTGGCAGTCTTGGCACGGAGCCCCTCCAACTGTGCATGTGCTGCGTGAAGGTCTCTAGCACAATGAGCTACTACTCGCTGAACCCGCGACTTCCAATATTCTGAGTCTTCCATGGCTGAATTATTCCCTTACAACTATACTGGAATCTGTTGCATATGATTATAGTCTTGCACCCTAGTCCAGCCCCTCGGCTTGCGAAGATTGTGTCGCGGTCGGTTAGTCAGATAGCCGGCCCACCTATATAGAGTTTTAAGTGACTGTCGTTTACCTTATCGGGGAAGGGTTCACCATTTAGTTTACCTAACTGGACAATGCCTCTGCCTATAACCTCCTTAACCATGTAAGGTCCCAGCCAATGCATTCTGAATTTTCCTGGGAATTTGTCGAATTTACAGTCATACAGTATTACTAAGTCATTGACCTTGAAGGTGTGAAACTTGATATGAAGATCATGTCAAGCCTTTCCATGCTACTTTTGTACCTACTGATGAAATCCCGCTCGAAATCATTCTTCATTGAGTTCTTCTAATTGCACGAGCCTCTCTTCCAACGCTTCGCAGTCCAACATGCCTATGAGTGCTGCTATGCGCAGACTAGGTACGATGTATTCCACCAACATGATAGCTTTTGTGCCATAAATTAATCGGAAAGGTGTCTGACCTCTCAATTATTTCCATGTGGTTCTATATGCCCATAATACAGTAGGTATGCACAGGTCCCAGTCATTTTGCTATGCATTACATACTTTGGCCAGTGCAGTCTCCAGTATTTTGTTGAATGCATCTACTGTCCCATTAGCTTGTGGGTGATACGGTGTACTTTGTTGATGATACACCTAGAACTCCTCTGTGAGCGCATTGATGGTTTCATTCAAGAAGTGTGTTCCGCAGTCACTCATTAAGATTCTCGGGCAACCAAATCATATCAACACATTGTCGAATAAAAACTTTGCAATCGTACTAGCCGTGCAGTCCTTAACTAGCTGCACATTCGCCCATCGTGTTAAGTACTCCGTCACAGTGATGATGTAGCACACACCCATATTTACCAGAGGTTTGTTTGGTCCCATGAAGTCGATTGCCCATTTTTCAAATAGCTGCAATGTCATTTGTGGATTTAGTGGCATCTCGTCCCTTCGTGATGGTTTTCTAGTCCTTTGACATATGTCGCAGGCTCGATAATGTGCTTGTGAATCTTGGTGTAGGGTTGGCCACCATAACCCAACACGAACATGCATACTCCTGTAGCACCCCCATGTGCTTCTTCGAGGATCTGACTTTGTTCACATTTAGGTATATATCTTCGTAATATCTCATCATTTCCCATTTTGTAGAGGTACCCCGCGATGACAAAAAACTCTGTCACGTGCACCACCAATTCCTTCTTTTGTTGGACTGAATATTCCTTCAGCGCAGTCCTTATGGTAAAAAAATGGATTATGTCTTTGAAATGGTCATCTACGACACACACTACGAAGAGTTGTGCATCAGCTAGTCCCTCCTCCAAATTTTTTGGCTCCTTGTTTGTTTCAATTCGTGACAAGTGATATGGTCCTGCATTTAAGCATCCCGAGTTGAATATGACCTCAAAATCATATTCTTGAAATAGTAAAATCCATCTACATATGCACCCCCCAAACACAAGCTTGTTCACCAGGTATTTCAATGCGAAATGGTTGGTATACATCTTGAAATGTCCTCCAAGTAAATAGTGTCAGTATTTTTGGAGCGCGTACACTATTGCCAACCCCTCGCGTTTGGTGGTAGAGTAGTTCTTTCTGTTTTGGAAAATCTTCAAATTGCAAATGCGTTTGGGTGATCCATGCCCTCTACACCCTCCTGTGTGAGTATCGCTCCCAATGTGATACACGACACATCAACATGTACATGAAATTCCACGTCCCATTTCGGGAAGACCAAGATTGATGCAGAGGCCAGTTTCCCCTTTAAGACATCCAAACTCTTCATGCAATCGTCATCCCAGCAATATGTAACATCTTTTCTCAATAGCTTTTCCATCGGCACGGTTATTTGGGCATAACATTTGATGAACTTCTTATAGTATCCAGTGTGTCCCAAGGTAGCGCATAGTTGTTTAACACTTCACGGTGCTTCGAAATTCAGAATAACAAGAAGATTTGTAGTGTCCACCATCAAACCTTGTTTGCAGACCACATGTCCTAGCAAGTTCCCAAAGGGAATGAGGAAGGTGCACTTCTTAAGGTTCAACATGATTTGGTGTTGGCAGCAAGTATCCAGCATCAAACGTAAGCTCGCTACATGGTGTTTAACTAATCCAAAGACAGTCCAATCATCCAGATAGACCTCCAAGAACTTGTGGATGTATTCCTTGAATGTGGCCAACACGCTGCGCGAAAATATAACTGGCACATTCTTCAATCTAAAGGGCATAATGATGTAATGAGAGCAGCCCCATTCTATTGCAAAGGTCATTTTTCTCCTATCTTCCAATGCGATATTGATCTGATGGTACCCTGAGAAGCCATCCGTGAATGAGTAAGCTTCCTAACTGCCAACATTGTCCAATACTTCATCTATGAATGGTGTCGGAAATGGATCATGTACATAGGAATCATTAAGCTTCCTGAGGTCCACACATATTCTTATTTCACCCTTCTATTTTTTCTCCTGTACTACCATAGGGCTCACCCAATCAGATTCTTCCACTGGTTCAATAATTCCCGCTACAAGCATTTTGTCTAATTCATCATGGACCTTTTCTTTGTACTTTGGGTTCAAGTTGTATGGTCACTACTTGACTGGATTCACGTTGGGTTTCAGGGAGATCTTCATCATCCCTAAATCACCCATGATCCCTTTCAATTCCGTAATTTTTGTTGGGAACAAGTCTTTGTATTCACAGAGTAACTCAACTACTTCATCAACCATGGCATCGTCCCAATCGTCCCCAGGCATTGTATACTTTGGCTCTACCTCTGTTCCAATGTTGGCCTGTTTTGTCTTTAGCGGCGCGGTGATGTCAAGGTCTTCAAGTGATGGTCCAAAAACCTCTCTAGAGCCTTCCATTTTTGAAATGTTAATGTTTCATGGGTCCTCATCATCCTCTTCAACATTTAAGTTATAACACTCCAGTGTGCTGCTTAACTGTGTTGACTAGTTTGGCTGAAGTACTCCCATTGGCTCCTATGATATTTTGAAGATAGCGGCTTTTATTGCTTGTACCACATTGTCAATAATATCCGACCACCAATCTTCGAATGTGAATGTTAGCAAAAATACTTCACGCAAGACATCCCATTCTCCCATACCATGGCGTAGTTTCATCTTAGTATACCAGTTCATGGGTATGACGTCCAGGGTATGGTATAATAAATGAACCCATCCAGGTTGTGGCTCTTCCCCATAGAACTTGGTCCATTTCATGGGGTGCATGCGTGGATCATCTCGTCCTTCATATTACTAGCCGTAATTATGGGTTTTTGAAACGTAGGCGCATCATCCTTCTGCATCTGTGCTAGTCTTCAAAAGTTCCTTAATGCATACCCCACCATCCTGCAGGTATTGCGTGCAGTGCCTACTTTAGCACATCGAGCCACTACTATTTTGGTACTGTACCTTTGAATTTTCTTAGAAATTCATCCACCGATGACAATCTAGCATATGTTAGCAACTCCCTCAAATTTGTTGTTATGCAACGCAATGACTTGCTCATCATGTTGCAGTTTAGGGTTGTTACTTCGTGCAGCCGATTTTGCCATTGCTCTATCTCTTCATCTAAATCCAAAGTGCAGGAGCTTTCACGCTCCCATGAAATCCTTCCATCTGCAGTTGGATTCACCCAATCCTCTCCTTGCACAGTTATCTTGTCAATATAGTTGAGATCATCATCACTTTCGTCGTCACACACTGGTTCAGTATATCGCGCTCCTTCAACTGGGTCCTGTGGTACTACTACGCGTAGTGACTTTTTCTCAAAGTTCATTTTATGCTTCTTCAGATTTATGACTCTGTTCATATCAATGGCCCAATCTATTCCTAATAGTGCGGGTTAGGGATTTCTATCATCGACAATCTCTATCACTTCAAAATCCACCTACGTGCTTGCGCCTTCAATATCGATTGTCACCCCTTGCAATCTTCCCATGGGCAAAATCTTCTATTGGTTCACCATTCGTAACTTAATAGGGGACCATTGTAGTGCAGGTTTTCCCATGTGGTCCCAGGTCTACTTTAGTAGTAGATTCGCATCCAAACCCAGATCTAGAATTACTTGATCCATTTCATATTCACCAATCTATGCAGTCAACCTCTTATCCCTTCCTGTGTGTAATGCATGCTTTCCCAGTTTTTGGACCAAGCGTGGTTCTCCTGCCCCTGCACACCTAGTGATAAATTCCCGTAGTCCTTTGACTATCATACTGTCGTGCAGTAGTTTCATGCTTGTCTCTAGAAAGGTAGTGAGCCTTGAAGGATCCTTCCCTGGTTCTAGTTGATCCTTAGTACCTATAGTGGAGGCCTCCATGAAGCTCTTCTTAGCTTCCATGAATGTCTCCTTCACATGTCCTAAATCAAACTCTGGTTCCTTTGTAGGAGCTATGCGAACCCATGCGCTTTCTTTGGCTACTTCCCTTTATCATCTCTTGTTTTCATACCGCTCCTGAGCATCATTTTTACATTTGGGTCTTCTTCGCTCAGCTCAGATCCCATCATTTGTATATTCTGAGTCAGAGGGGGCTGGAGTACCCCGTTTTCATGCATATTCACTATTAGCACATGGAAATCTTATGCCGCATGATCAAACTTAGTATAGTACCAACATGATATCCTACTCAGGTTTATGCAATCGCGAGCATAATTCCCTAGCCCTCCGCAATTGTAACAGATTATCTGTCTACAATCCCTCCCTCATCCCATTCAACCTCGACCCTGATCGCTCCCCTGAAACCTAGTGTGCACCATCCCTATATTTGGATTGAGAGCTTGTGTTTCTGCCTGTACCCTATAGGAAGGGATGTGATCCATCATTAGTTCATAGCTTCAGCAGGTGTGTTCGTCATGGCCTACCGACCTGCAGAAATTATAGAACAACTGTTGGGACATTTGTGTATACTTTTGCAACAGATGACAATTATCTGTGGTGTGTTTTCCTCCTACCTGGCAGATCACACACCATAACATAGACACCGTGCTTGGCCCCACTTGTGCCTCTGGTCTTAATGGCATTTGTCCTCCTCCTGCTAAGTAGTTTACGAACACTGGACAGTGATCTTTGTTGTGGCCCTGGCCTTTTCATTTTATGCACCATACTTCTTCATGCACCTCTGACCGAGGTGCTCTATCCTATTTCAAACTTTGTATTTCCAGACATAGATTTTGTAGCTGCACGTGGATCTGTTGGACTCCCAATCTAGGGTCTTGTATAGGGGTCTCATGCAACCTCATTTCCATCTCCAAAGCTTTGACCTGGGTGGAAAGTTTTTCCTGTGATAGTGTCATCCTTAAGTGTGGCACAAGTGAGGCCACAAACCATGTGCAATGATGTGCATCCGTTAGCGACATATTGGCTTCGTGGATCATACTCTTCAGCCTTTGGTTCAGATCCCAGGGGGTCTCACCCGAAAGCATCAAAATCTCTTTAAACCTAATGATTAATTGTGTCTCTGATTTTGGCCTGCTAAATTCCCTATTCAACACATTCTGGATCTCTACAATTCCTGTGTTTGGTGGTCATTAGAATTCTTGATATACCACGTTAATGCATGATCCTAAAATGTGCTCACTAGCATAGCCTTTTTGATATTATCATCTGCGACGCCCTGTGCTTCCCATACTACTCTCACTACGAACTAGAATTGGTCTGAATATCCATTCCCTACTCCTCTGAATATTGGTAGTTTGATCGCGCTTGGCATACTGAACTGTGGAAGTGGCAGAGGTGGAGTGGGTGGAGATGGAGGTGAGGGGGGTGAAGTAGGTGCCAGTGTGGGTGGAGGTGGTAAACATAGAATTCGCTGCCTTATCAAACTGACCGCGCTTCTTGGAGAAACCTTCGCGAGCTCGTCCTTGCTCTCCCATGAGGGTGAAATCAAGGGAAATTTTCTAATTCTTCACTACTTCACTTTTGTATATCTTTTTGCTCTACGTAATCCCAAACATTAATTTATTCGCATAATCCGCTTTTCACATAACAACATCTTAATCCAAGTGTTAAGATATTTAATATACTTACCTCACGGTCCCTTGAGAAAACGTCACTCTACCTCACTGTAGCTGATGGTCATGTCTACCATGAACTCAGTGATAAATCCTCCTATTATCTAATTGAGCCAGTGGTCCACAACTCGCGCTATCTTATCTTTTGAGGCTTCTAGTCTGTGCACTAATTCCAAGTACACACTATTGGTTTGCCGAGCCTACACCTTCCTTGGTTGTCTGCTAACTTTGCGATCCACTCATACACCTCTGACGAAAAAGATACAAAGAAAATCTCGTGAATTTCAGTGTACAAGTAGTAATCCAACCATTGTTCCTTAGATACTCACGGATTTCTGTTTTCCTGCACCACAAATTCGTGAATCTTCCTATTCAACCGCTCTTCAATTTCTTTCTTTGTAGGGTTCTAGTGGCATGACATCAGACATCCTTTATGCAAATCCTGGTCCTGGCAACAGAACCATTTGTTAGCTTAATGGGGCCTGACCTAGGTTCAAAAATGATTTAACCAAGCAAATCCTTGTGCTACTGGCCCTTTCAGCAACAGTCTGCAGAGCGCGGACTAAGGTCTCACATGAAGTAGTATGGGAGGGTGCTAGAACCAGGTTTTTGCACCATGGGGATGTCTTCTATGATGGAATTGGTACATGGTCCAACCTTCGCACTTACTATGCTACGCGCACCAGCGGGCACCCCACGCCCTGCGATACTATCTTTGCAAAGTTCTAGCCACAGCATGACCCATGTTATTTACCCAAGTCTTCCTTAATTATGCAGTGTTAGTTGATTACTTAGATTATTTTCATATATAAGTATTCATACAAGTATTTATTCAATTGCGTGCAGTAAATAGATAGAGTAAAAGTAATGCATAACCTCAAAATACTAATTCAAGAATAGATGCACAAAGTAAACTTGTCTTTATTATCTTTCAATCCCAATTATAGACTTGATCCTGACCTGCACACTCAACTGCAGGGGTCTGTGCACACAGCTGCGAACAACACTATGCCTCTGTGCACTCAGCTATAGAGCCTCTTACTACTACTATGACCCAGTACCCTTCATATCCAACTCTAAGCTTGAACCATGCCTTCACTATTCTCTCTATCTTCTAGACTTAACTAACTTTACAACTTAAGGCCTCGCTCTATTTATACAATCCCATGGTCCACGAACCATGGGTAGGCCAACTTTACACTAATTTACATTAAAATGTTTAGGGCAGACAACCCTATGACTCAATTGTACACTTTCCGCTCTATGCCCGCAATTCATGGAGTCTTACAATATATTTGACTGAAACTTGGGCTTTAAGCCCCAAAAACATGTTTCAAGGGATCCCATGCCCAAAAAATGGGGAGAGATGCTCATAGTTCTAGATCAACATCCAGACCTTTACTTTGTCTATCTATGCATGTGGCTTCATCATATTTGGAAAGTAAAGTGGGTCCCCTTTTCACCACATTGTCCACTTTTACGCATGGGCGATGGCAACATGTATGTCCCTAAGAGTTTGGGAAAACATTTTTCTTCATTGTTGTAAGCAATGCAGATCGACAACTGCCTTATGCATGGTGACGAATCCATCATAGAGCTTCCACATGGCCTTCCTGAGAGACTTCATCTTGTAAACATGATTGGGTGTTGTTATAAAATTCAATGAATTATTAAGCCAGTGCTTTATAATATCTCTAGTGTTCACAAATCTATGAGTGGCATAGGAAAGTGTGTCGATGTGGTTCACCAGCTGAGGTAAATGACACGTCTATTGACAATTCTCCACTTTGAAAGAGGTGAGCTCTATCCCACTGATACTACTCAATGTCATAGTCTCTGGATCTATGTGTGAGACAATCTAGTGAATGATGTCCACACATGGGAAGGCGGGGTACCTTCATGAAACCTTGTGTAAGCCTGACCGGTGGATACTGATGTAAACATGTCGATCCTCTAATTCTCCCTTGAAGTCCTCTGCAAAAGTATACTTGATTTCCATCCATGATAACTTGATGCCTGTCTCAATGAACAGATGAGTGTCTACATAAACTGGAAAATTCACTGACACCTCCTCAACTTCTTCCCCAATGCTACTCTCGATAGTATCCTTTGAGGCAGCTCTCTTGGATGCCATATTACCTATAAATGTTAGAGAGTTACTCAGCAACTATTGTGCTTGGACACGGAGAGGATGCTCTTGGCATGCAAATGTTATCTTGAAACCAAAATCACTTCAAGAACAGACCAGGCAACAAACTAGGCAAATGCTAGGAGGGGTTTCACAATCTTGGCTCATAGAGGTGATTGGCTGCTAGATGGAACTATGCATTGCATAGTCTCAGTAGTCAGTGGGGAGGTATTGCTAACTGGAATTGTGTAATGCACAGTTTAGTATGGGTGCAGGCTAGGAGAGACTATGCATTGCATAGTCACATTGGCCAAGCCTTGAGGCTGGCTCGTAGAACTATGCAGTGCGCAATTGGAGCCAACCCTGGGAAACCTTTACACAATTTCAGAAGCCAGGTCCCAGGCCTTGAGCTCCATAAATGCGCAATGCATGCTTGGAAAAAATGAGATTTGGGCCAAGGAAGCCCATATCTTCCCAAGGGGAGTAAAAAATTGAAAATATCTGAAGGATAGTGCGATGTTGCCTATAGATCTAAGTGAATGATGATGCATGTGAGTGAAACAAGTGGAGAGATCAATCAAACTAAAGGAAAACGAAGCATGTGGAGAGAGTCGTTGCAATAACTTCTGTTAGTGAAAAAACTGGGTGATGCATACAACACTTGGGAAATGCAATGCAAAACATAGAACAACACTTCTAGAATCTAAAAAAAAAAAAATGTTAGCGGTTGTGCTGACATGTCGAATGTTCGTTGTACCAACAAAGGGAACCAACCTGATCACACACCCTAATTAGATCCACTTTCGTTTGGAGTGGCTAGTTCCAACGGGTTTTAAAGTATCCCGTAAATTGTTATAGGTGTTGAAAGATTTCTTCTTGGAGGAAGACTTCAATTAAATCAACAAAAGAAACAGCTAACCTATATGCATCAAGTCCTATCTACACTAATTCTACCTACTTATGCTAGTTCTAACTATTCTAATCTGTCCTGCAAGAGCGTAATAAAAGAGATTAAACATCATATATAGATTCCAAGTCCAAATGAATCAATTACTGAATTCACCAATGAATAAGATTGTATTTAAGCTTGATTGCAATCTAATTATTCATACAAGAATACAAATTCCTATTCCTACAAATAAAAATTTCAAGATGTTTAATATAGCTTCGAATCAGAGGCCACTCATGAGTTAACCATGATAATGAATTATATTCGAATAACTAAGACTAGTCATAAGTTGTATGTTATCATTGTGCACAAAAACAAAACATATATATCCTCATGCCAGTCACAACACCCTCATTCCAAACATAAAAGAAAAAGGAAAATGAATCTGAAAAAGGGCTTCTTCTTGACAGAAATAGTCTTCTTTATTAGCATAATAAAATCAACCCCTCTTCTGCCCAAAAAAAATCTATTACCCATAATCAGAGGTAATACTTATGTAGCAAGATAAGTGACCTTCATTCTTTCATGACTTTCCACCTTCCTGTTCTTTTCCATATACAAATTAAAATATCCAAACATAGAACGGTCAATGAAACCGTTGACACGTCGAGGCCACATTTGCTGGAGTGATTTATTTCCTGGAGGAAATGAATGGATGCCGACGGAAAGAAGAATGACTGGAAGCCATCTCTTCGCATCAGTATCGGCTGAACATTATTACCTGTTATTTCCTGAAGGCAAATGAAGACACTGCGCTCATCATCGAACATCTGGCATGATTTAAGGTGTATCTAGAGGTAATAACTTGATGGATTTGCGCTATCGGGAGTACCTTCACTTAACATAGAGTGTGCCTCCATTATGTGATGTGGCGGTTCCATATCCCTTTATTGCGGAGTATGTCTTTGCAATATCAACATCGGTGGTGTAGAGGTGTCACTTAGAGTCCCCAGAGCGACATAAGAACTCTTATACCAACATCTTTTCTGCTTCCTGTCTTCCCATAATTTTAGGACAGCCTACCCCATTCTATCCCAAAGCCACGGCACATGGCAATGAAAGTCCAACTGGTGGAGATATCAAGTGGAATAGGCATGTTGTTCCTGCAATGATCATTCAAAGGTTGCGTTACTTTCTTAAATTTTATTACCACCTCACGATCCCTTTACATCTTTCATTGCAGCCCTTCATGATGCTTATGCATTAGCTCACCAACCTCACTTTTCTTCCCTTGGTCCTTGCCTACAGATATAATTAACATTAGCTATGATTATGAGAGATATGATGGAAATGCCCAAAAACAAACATAGCCTTCATTAAAACTTTCATAAAGAGACGAACTCTATAACTGGGAGCTTTGTGAGTCCTTCAGGCTCTAAGTCTCAAGAGGGTGCGGTGATATTTATTTGGTCATGGCACAATGATGGATCTAAACTTGCTAGGAGACGAGGAACTGATGATTAAAGCAAAACGGATAGCCATGCGATGAAATGGTTAAAGTCTTTTGGTGTGGTGGGGATGCATCTCTTTAGAATTTTGTTTTCACTTATTCATATTCGGTACTGTGAACTGAGAGCTCTCAAGGAATTTCCCTGAAATCTAGAGTTCAGGAATCAGGGGAAGCGATCACATGACGATCTCGGACTTCTACTATCTTAGGCAAGGTTTCAATGCCAGACATGATTCAACATTCAGGAACCTTTAGGTTCATTCCACGAATTATAGTATCAAGCATTTCGTGACACTCTTCAGTTATGCATAGTCACAGTTTCCATTTTAATCTCAAAATGCATTGCAACCATAATTATTAAACCATTGAACCATTTAGATTTGAAGACATAATTCCATCTGGCAACTCCAGTTATCATTTAGAGAAACGAAAGATCAAACTTCTTAGGGGACCCATTCAAATTTTCCCCAGAGCAGGTTTTAATAGGGTGGTGGTTGTGGCTGCAACAAACTCTAAAAGTGTTGTTCCCTTTAGGGAACAACAGCCGTTCCCTTTAGGGAACAGCAGCCGTTCCCTTTAGGGAGAAACAGTCATTCCCTTTAGGGAATAGCAGCGGTTCCCTTTAGGGAAAAACAGTTGTTCCCTTTAGGGAACAACAACTATTCCCTTTAGGGAACAGTTGTTGTTCCCTAGAGGGAACAACAAAACGAACTCCAAAAAGGTGTTGTTCCCTTTAGGGAATAGCAGTTGTTCCCTGAAGGGAACAACAAAAACATTCCAAAAAGGTGTTGTTCCCTTTAGGGAAGAGCAGTTGTTCCCTAGAGGGAACAACAAAAACATTCCAAAAAGGTGTTGTTCCCTTTAGGGAACAACAGTTGTTCCCTAGATGGAATAATAAAAACACTAGAAAAAAAGTTCCGTTTGATGACGGATTCAAATGATTCAAATTGGAAATGAAAGTAGATTCATTTATTTATCTCCAATAGAAACAAGTTTTCAAAACAAAAAGAATTGATAGGGTGGTGGTTGTGGCCACAACAAAATGGCGAACTGTTGGCCGAACCAGTTCTCTCTGTTACCAAATAAACTTTGATCCATAGAACATCAGGGTGTTAAGATAAACTCGAAATACAAACTGTATAGATGGATGACATGGGTTCCACTTTAGGTTAATTACTTTAGGTGGGATAAAGACAAATAGCTTCTACTTACTGATAGGGTTTTGACAGGCATTCTCCAATGGTCGTATTATGGGATTTATTGACCCTCCTCTACCTATTTTCTACTTTCAAAATCCTTCCAGGGCCATCACTGGTTTTTCAATACCTGTTTAGGTGTGTACCTCAGCTCTTTATCGTGCATCAATCTTGACGAATATATGTAGATATGTTTATCCACACTTTAAGTAAGAATTTTAGTGCTATACTTTCATATGATCAAATGGGGCACAATCATGGATCATGCCATATTTTTAAACCACTTAAGCAAGGTTGGGCTTGCTGTGTCAACCGGTACTTTGAGTCCAGCAACAGTCCCTATTCCAAACATCTTCCCAAACAACCTGTCCTTCCAGATCGACACAAGGACTCAACATTTCATTTTCTTTTAAATAAATCCTTCTAGTTTTGGGCACAAGGACTGGAGCATAATTAAATTTGTCACATGATATAAGATAACGAGCTTAGCCCATGAAAGGAGGTTTATTTGTAGATGATAGATATTGGAAATTTAGTGTGGTGGACGGAACCAATGGAGAATGACTGCAAATCTCATAGGCAAGTATAGGCTAGGTCTAGGTAGGATTTTCAAAAATGCAGCGTTCCTCCATGCCAATCCAGCCATGGTTACACATTTTTTGTTTTATAAAGATGTCCCTACATGCTCAAGGTATCCAGGTTATCAACAGAGCCTACCTAGTTCCCAATAGATGCTAGTGAATGGTTTTGATTCGAATTTCACCCCTAATTTTCCAGTTCTTAGAGGCTCATCAAAGGTTCATTTTACTTGCAAAGTAATGATGAATTTAGGATCTATAGACTCATCAACAGGCCAGTGAGGGAAGCAAAATGCTGAAGATGACGAGTGAGGGAAATCAAAAGAAAGTTACAAAAGGTGAAAACGAAATTGAAAGAATGAAGTAAAATGGTTGAAAGAGGCTGAAGTTCAAAACAAAAGGAAGATAAAACTTTGCATAAAAAGAAAAAAAGAAAAAAGGAAAGAAAAATATAACTAAGCTAACAGCAAATAAAATAAATCCTAACCTACTCAGGAGGTAACCACCATGTGGTGGCAACTAGAAATACTTCTTAAGATGTTGGCCATTAACAGGGAGTTTTTTGGTTTCTCCTTGTAAAGTCTTTAATCTGTACGTTCCCCATTTAGTGTTGAATATTGTCTTAAGTTGATCTCCGTTCGACACCAACACTTGATTATATCCCGAAAACCCATCCAATAGGGAGAACATTTCAAACCCAGAAATGCATTGAAGAAGGTGTTCCATAGAAGGGATAGGATAGTTATCCTTCTTCGATGCTCTGTTCAGGTTTCTAAAATCGATACATAATCTGATGTCTTCATTTTTCTTCTTACTGGCATGAGATTGGCCATCTAACGGGTGTGCTTGATCGGAAAAATGATTTTAGCATCCAGCATTTTGTTTAATTCTTTCTTTACCAACGGTTCCAGGCTTGGATGCATCTTACGAAGCTTTCGTTGGTTGGGCTTAAAATCCTTTTCCAAAGGAATTACATGATGCATGATGCAGGTATCAAAGGTTTTTAAGTCGTCATATGTCCATGCAAAGACTTCCTTGTACTCTTTAAATAGATTAACAAACACAACCTTTTCTTGTGGAGAGCATCCTAAGCCAAAATTAACATTTTTTTGGGTATTTTTCAGTTCCAAGGTTGACCGACTCATACTTCATGGCTGAGCTATGCGTTTTGCAGTTAGTCGGCTTTTTAAATTTATCATGCAGGTCATAAATGTGCTCCATCTTGACCACTGACTTGGGAATTAAATTGGGCTAATCTTTTTCCTCATCTTCACTCTCATTCATAAGCCTGGCATGCTATTTTTCATCAATGAGTGCATTTTTTAATGTCTTTTCGCAATGCAAGAACTCAAGCATTTGCTCATCACCTTCGAATACCTGCCAATTTGAGATGTTATCAGGTACGAGTGGTCTAAAAATCAATTCAACATTATATTTATTCTTGTTTAATCTATGGTTAGGAAAAAAAATTTGAAGCCATACCAACCATCAGACTGACATCTTGGTTTTTCCCTCGAGGTATGTGTGTGATATTAAAAGAATCAAAACTGTCAATTAAGCTCCATACCTCATGTTGGTATCTTACCAGGTGTGGCGAATTGCAATGTATCCCTTTCCTTACCTGGTCGACAATTATTTGTGAGTCACCAAAAACTTTAATATTTTTCACCTTCATATCAATGGCTTTCTTTAGGCCCTACAACAAGCCTTCATACTCTGCCATGTTGTTGGTGCACACGAACTCCAACTGGCTGGCCATCAAATGTTGGTTCCCTTGTGGGTCAATGAGAATGCTCCTAGAACCTGCGCCCTCTATGCAGTTAGAGCCATCAAAGTAGAGTGTCCAAAATATAGAATCTAATGTTACATCAATTGAACTAATTTCTACGAAATTTCTTATCATCTACTATAATACAAGTTAGCTCATCAGTTGGACTCTAGGGGAGAGCTTCCAACTGTGTATTCATTGTAGTTTTTTCAACTGTCTCTGCACGGAATTCTCCAAATAGGTTTCCATGGCAAACTGTCGAAACTATAATTCCCAAGGATAGAGTTGGTAAACATTACAAGTTCATTGGGGTCGTTTAGTTCTATCACTACATACTTCATGTATCTTTCTCAATCAACTCTCAGCATATCACCTTTTCCTTTCTAAGGTAACAAGAGATGGGACCAATTAGTTGAGAAATATCCATTCAAATTTGCTAACCAGTCCCTACTAAGAAACATTCCATATGCCTCGAGTATGTCAACTACCACTATATCAATGACTTGCATGTACTATGGTTTGTTAGTCATCCAAATCAGCACATCTTTCAATTCTCCAATTACTTTTACATTCATTCTGTCCAGTTGCATAATGCAAGTTCCAGTTTTCTCAGGTATTGCATGAAGTCTTTTAGCAACAGTATAAGGCATAACAGTGGACAAGGCATCAGAATCTACCAAGAAATTGTGTACATTCATGTTGAAGATTTCAAATGTGATAAGGAAAGGTGGAGTCATGGATTTTTATTTCCTTCCTATCATGGTTGCACTGACATCTTGTGGCGTTCAATTCATTTTTGACAGAGTGGCCTCCATGGCTGAAGGTTTTGGGGATGTACTGGAGGTACTAATGGGTCTGGCCGCCGAAGTTTTGGTTTGACTACTCAGATTGGTGGGAGATTTGCAATTCCCTTCATTCATAGCTTTCAAAACAAAATCTCTCTGCTGCGTTAACTTTAACAAATCGAAGTATGTGATATTAGCTCAAGATTTCTTAAGATCATCTACAATATTGTAATCAATGTTATAAACATGGTAAGGCAGAGTAAACATACTGGTTTTTCCATTCTTAGGTGGGATTTTACCATTTTGAGTTGCCTTTATTGCATTTGGTGATGTACTATCCTTCTCTGGATAGCTCATGACTGCAGTACTCTTGGAATTACCACTAGGTTTGTTCTTCTCAATAGGAGCCTTGGGAGCGGATGTCTTCGAAGGGCGAACATATTTCTTTGTCTAGTCTATAGGCTTCATCACATCTGCAAGTGACCCTTTACTTCATGTGTGGATTTCATTAGTGTGAATTTCTTCTATACTATCTTCTTTGCTATCGTTCCCATTTGAATAGAAGTCCCATAGTACATTGACTTGAGATGCCTCATCCCTGGGCTCTTCTACTTCGTAATATTCCTCATCTTCCAGTTCTTGCTTCAAATCTGCTATAGGTTCTTCTTTGATAAGAAGAGATCCAATAAGAGCCAAGTCTTTCATATTTAAAATCCCTTCATTAGGTGGAGCAGGCAATGCAGGTTGACCATGACCACCTTCTATCTTCTTATGATAGAAAAGTTTGAAGGATTTCTTGTTGTTATTATTTCCCCCATTCCCACTTGTACCCTATCTAGAATTCCTTTTCATATCAATGACTATGTTCGTCAATTTCTTAATGATTTGATGCAAACCTTTATGGTATCCATTTCTTTGATCTCAGCCACTTTGTTATCACTCCCATTATTCTTCTTTGATGATTGAGAGGCTTTCTTTTCTTTGGTCATATGATGACATGCTATGAGACTGATCATTTCATTCTCAACTTTTACTACTTCATCAATGGCACCCTCTAAGGTTTGTGCATTACTCCTTTTGACCCACATCGCAGTAGGGACAGGGAGAGTAGTGATGTAGAATTCCATGAGCATCTCATCCGTAGGTCTAGAGTTAGCCGAGATTTTGTTGAACAAAGTGTTGAACCGGATCTTAAAATCCTTTACCTTTTCTTTGGTTTCCATTTTTAAATGTGATAGTTCTAAAACCAAGGCCAAAGGTGTCTTATCATCGCCAAACTTGTCTAAGAAGGCCCACTAAAAAGTATCCCAGGAAGTGATTAATCCTATTCTTAGGCTAAAGTACCATGTGGATGCTACACCAATTAGAGTAAAAGGGAATAAGCAACATACCACATCCTCATCAGCTACCCCCAACATGCGCATGACTAGGAAGAAAGAGTGGATATGGTTATCAGTTATGTCTCCCCGCTCAGGGTTGAATTTGGGTAATACTCTTTCTATGTTCTTGGGTAAGGCATGTTGTTGCCCAGATAATGCTGCAACATCTTGTGCAAACCAGGGAGGGAGTGCTCCCGGAGGAGGTGTGGGTTGATTCCCACCTGAAGGAGGCGATGGAGGTTGATTCCCACCTGGAGGAGGCACGTTAGCCATATTATGGTTGGGGAGGTTTTGGTTGAAGGTTTGCCCCAAGTGTTCTTTGTTAGGATTTCCCAATCGAGCTAGGGATTACCTTAGAGAGGGGATCCTTAGGAATTTCTTCCCAAAGAGTGTCAATACTTTACAAGGACTCTAGCACAATATCTTCAAGAGAAGGGGTTGTAGATGTCTCATCGTTTATGGGACAGATCCATGGCTTTCTTTTAGTTGTCAGAGGCAAAGAATTAAAGATGGGGAGCTAAGAGAGGGAATGAGCATAAGCACGAGTAAGTATTTTGACTGGTTGTTCCTGAGTGACAAGATACTCCCACAGTATCTCTTCCTTGGGTAACCTAAACACGAGACTTAGCGGGACCTTTTCTTCTTCGAAATGAGGCTCTTCCAAATGGGTAGAAGGATCTTTTCGACCTTTACGATCCATACATCAATCCTTTCGAATCCATGTGCAATGTTTATAGATGAAATATTGAAAGTTGTGGATGGTGGTTCAGGCCCTCCTCCTTGTGCCAATTTGTTGACACGTCGAATGTTCGATGTCCCAACAAAGGGAACTAACCTAATCGCAGACCCCAATTAGATCTGCTTTCATTTGGAGTGGCTAGTTCTAACGGGTTTTAAAGGATCTCGTAAACCATTATAGGTGTTGAAAGATTGCTTCTTGAAGGAAGACTTCAATTAAATCAATAAAAGAAACAACTAACCTATAGGTATCAAGTCCTATCTGCACTGATTCTACCTACTTATGCTAGTTCTAACTATTCTAATCTATCCTACAGGAGTGTAATAAAAGAGATTAAACATCATATATAGATTCCAAGTCAAAATGAATCAATTACTGAATTCACCGATGAACAAGACTATATTTAATCTTTATTGCAATCTAATTATTCATACAAGAATACACATTCTTGTTCCTACAAATAAAAAGTGCAACTGATGTTTAATATAGCTTCGAATTAGAGGCTACTCATGAGTTAACCATGATAATGAATTATATTCGAATAACCAATACTAGTCATAAGTTGTTTGTTATCACTGTGCACAAAAACAAAACATATATATCCTCATGCCAATCGCAACACCTTGATTCCAAACATAAAAGAAAAAGGAAAATGAATCTGAAAAAGGGCTTCTTCTTGACCGAAACAGTCTTCTTTATTAGCATAATAAAATCGACCCCTCTTCTGCCAAAAAACATTCCATTACCCATATCCAGAAATAATACTTATGCAGCAAGACAATTGACCCTCGTTCTTTCATGACTTTCCACCTTCTTGTTCTTTTCAATATCCAAATTAAAATATAGAAACATAGAATGGTCAATGAAACCGTTGACACATTGAGGCCACATTTGCTGGAGCATTTTATTTCCTGGAGGAAATGAATGGATGTTGATGGAAAGAAGAATGACTCCAAGCCATCTCTTCGCACCTGTATCAACTGAACGTTATTCCTTGTTATTTCCTAAAGGCAAATGAAGACACTGCGCTCATCATCGAACATCTGGCATGATTTAAGTTGTATCTGGAGGTAACAACAGCTTGATGGATATACGTTGTCAAGAGTACCTCCACTTGACATAGAGTGTGCCTCCATTATGCACTGTGGTGGTTCCATATCCCTTTCTTGTGGAGTATGTCTTTGCAATATCGACATCGGTGGTGCGGAGGTGTCATTTAGAGTCCCCAGAGTGACATAAGAACTCCTATACCAACATTTGTTCTGCTTCATGTCTTCCCAGAATTTTAGGACATCCTACCCCATTCTATCCCAAAGCCATGGCACATGGCAGCGAAAGTCCAGCTGGTAGAGGTATCACATGGACTAGGCATATTGTTCCTGCGATGATCATTCAAAGATTGCATTACTTTCTTGAATTTTATTACCACCTCGCGATCCCTTTGCATCTTTCGTTGCAGCCCTTCATGATGCTTATGCATCAGCTCATTGACCTCACTTTTCTTCTCTTGGTCCTCGCCTGCAGAAATAATTAATATTAGCTATGATTATGAGAGATATGATAGAAATGCCCAAAAACAAACCTTGCCTTCATTAAAACTTTCATAAAGAGACAGACTATGTAATTGGGAGCTCTGTGAGTCCTTCAGGCTCTAAGTCTCAAGAGGGCATGGTGATCTTTATTTGGTCATGGCATAATGATGGATCTAAACTTGTTAGGCGACGGGGAATTGATGATTAAAGCAAAACAGATAGCCATGCAATGAAATGGTTAAAGTCTTTCGGTGCGGTGGGGATGCATCTCTTTCGAATTTTGTTTTCACTTATTCACGTTTGGTACTGTAAACTAAGAACTCTCAAGGAATTTCCCCGAAATCTAGAGTTCAGGCATCAGGAGAAGCAATTACACGACGATCTTGGACTCCAACTATATTAGGTGAGGTTTCAATGCCTGACACAATTCAACCTTCAAGAAACTTTAGGTTGATTCCACGAATTATAGTATCAAGCATTTCATGGCACTCGTCAGGCATGCACAGTCAGAGTTTCCATTTTAATCTCAAAATGCATTGCAACCATAATTATTAAACCATTCAACCATTCAACTTTGAAAACATAATTCCATCTGACAACTCCAGTTATCATTTGGAGAAACAAAAGATCAAACTTCTTAGGGGACCCATTCAAATTTGCCCCCAGAGCAAGTTTTAATAAGGTGGTGGTTGTGGCTGGAACAAACTCTGAAAGTGTTGTTCCCTTTAGCAAAAATCGGTTGTTCCCTGGAGGGAACAACAAAAAGCACTCCAAAAGGTGTTGTTCCCTAATGAATCTACTTTCATTTCCAATTTGAATCATTCGAATCTGTCATCCAATGAAACATTTTTTCGAGTGTTTTTGTTGTTCCCTCCAGGGAACAGCGGCTGTTCCCTAAAGGGAACAACACCTTTTTGGAATTTTTTTGTTGTTCCCTCCAGGGAAAAATAGTTGTTCCCTGGAGGGAACAACAAAAAAATTCCAAAAAGGTTTTGTTCCCTTTAGGGAACAGTAGCTGTTCCCTGGAGGGAACATCAAAAACAATCGAAAAAATGTTTCGTTTGATGACGGATTCGAATGATTCAAATTGGAAATGAAAGTAGATTCATTTATTTATCTCTAATAGAAACATGTTTTGAAAACAAAAAGAATTGATAGGGTGGTGGTTGTGGCCACAACAGGTTGTTCAACAAAACAAGTGAAACAACACCCTCACAAGCTAAACAAACAAAAGCAATAGGAAAAGCAACAAATGACTAGAAAATCAAGAGTTACCCAGAAAATCAACGTCTATCACACTAAAGGTTCCTTGATCTCCTCAAGAATGCTAGAGCTCTAAGACTGAATGTGAAAATGAGCTTTGGTTTAACTGATTAAATAGATTTGTTTGATTTAGAGTTTATGACGTGAAGGCCAAAATCAAGGGAAAAGCAACACTTGACAGAAGTTTCCAAAATAACTCAAGTGTCTCCTTCGAGCTGCTAAAAATATATCCCTACATTTTAGGGATGCTTTTTTTCTTTTTTTCTTTTTTATTTTTCGAGAAAATCATCCATGCATGGCCCTGAGAGATTGCGTAGTTATGGCAAGGACTAGGCAACTCACTGGCTCATGTAGTGAGCAACTTCTGAGGGAGAAGCTTCTGCACAATTTCTGGGTTGCGTGGTTTTTGGATACCTCTCAGGCTCTACACAATTTCTTAGCTCAAGGATGGTTGTCAACTAGCTCTACGCAATTTTGGAGCTGAAGGCTCACTGTCAACTTAGAATTCCTAAGAGCAAGGCTAGTTGCCCTCAAGGATTGTGCAGTTCACTAAGGCAAGCTTGGACCAGGATGAAACCAAGTCAAGGGACCAGCTTGTGGGTTAAGTAGTAAACCAAGTGAGAAACTACAAGCCAAAAATGCAAAATATAAATCTCAATCATAGCACAAGTACCTGGTTCAGTGCAAGATGAGATATTGTGATTTAGGAGGGAGGATCCGAAACGAAGCATAGGCAAAATTTTGGAGGGTGGTTGTAGCCGCTACAATATTGGTGACACACTGGTAGAACTCCAACTCCCTCTATATGGACCTTTTCTCATGTAAAGTGAGTCTAACTCTTCCCGAAGTATTGTTTGATTCTTCGATTGTCATAGCTTCTTCACTAACTTGAGTTAAAAATGTATTCCCTAACATTATCTTTATCGATAACACACATACCAAGCCAAGTCAACTAAGTTGTTTCGATTGGGGATGAGGGGTATATTGATGCACAAGTAAGATAGACTATTAGGGTTTTATTTTCATCTCTGGTGTTGCTCCACTACCAGTAGGCTTAAACAGTACCCCAGTGGAGTCACTTTCGGAGCACAAACATTTCTCCAGTGCCAACAAGCTTGGACGGGACCCCGGAGGAGTTACTTGCTTCACCTCTCTACACAGGATTCCTTTCTCTTCTTTCACCTCTATTTTATTTATTTCATTTCATTTTTTAATTTTTCAAGGAACTATGCATAAGCACTTATTTGTTTCATGAGGCAAAATAGGGATATCGACTTATTGAGAGAATAAGAGGTTGTCTCTTTAGAGAAGGATGTTTATATATACGTCTAACATACTTGTTAAGGTTTTCCCCCTCTCCTTACTCTACTTGACTAAGTTGACAAGGTTTAATCGAATATAGAAAACTGATTAGAGTAGGAGGTACTAGTTAAGAGTGAAAGTTTCATGATTTCACCATGACCCACTTTGAAAAGAACGTATTTTCCATCAGGGTATCATCGACTAGAAAAAAATGGAAGATCTTCATAAAGAGATGGAATAGACAGATAACCAAGTGTTGATAGTTGTACAAGTCCTCTTGTATTTCACCCTCCTTGTATCAAGAAGCCAAACATGGTTTCATGCAGAAACTAATGCTACAGGTGCACACGAAAACAATAAAAAGAAAGAAGACGAATCAAAACAAAGTAAGCCAAAAAAACAAGAAAGAAAACACTACTCCTACTCCTAATCTAAGTAGAGCATTGACCAACTCACATGAAGTGATATTTCCAATGCAGCCAACGATGCATTGGTTGACCCATGTAGGTGATAGTATGATTGACAAGAAAGATATTCAAGCATACCAACAGACAAGAAAGATGAAACAATGCAAAACAAATTGTTCGAAGTTTGAATGCGTCCACAGAAAAGAAAAGATTGAAATCACATGAAGGTACTCTGCAGACGTATCATGGTGTTTTGTCACATTGCATGTGAAATGCATGTACAAAACTTCAAACTTGACAAACAAGAAAACATGAAGAAGGAAGAAAAATTTCGTTTCGCAATAATGCTCGCTACATATGACTCCTCCAATGCATGAGCAATAGGATCGTGTGATTCTGGTGGAGGATGTGAAAATTGTGAATTGGATTGATCTATAATGTGAAAAGGAGAGCGATTAGGAGCCTAGGAAGATTCAACAGATTTATGTTCAGAAGTGGAATTGACCTCAAGGCTACGATAACCTGACATAACCATCAGCTCAGGCTTAAGTGTTTCAACATATTGAGGAGTTTCCACTTCATCAGAAGATGGATCATCAAATTCCAGTGGCTTAGAAATATCAAAAGTAGGTAAATCAAAATTGTGATCAAATGAATGAGTGAAAATATCATGACAACCACAATCAGAAAATTCAAGATGAACAATGAAATCCTCATGACCTGACGAATTGTAGAGAGGAGTTGATGAAAAACAAAAAATTTCACCTTTGAGTTTCCAGAAAGGAAAGATGAGAGATTGAGTGGATCCAAAAATATAGATTTTTCCACTCCACAATCAAATGACAGACTAGCATACCACAAATTCGGTGAATGATCGGAAGTGGAAACATCTAGAGATGGATTTTCAAAATATGGAACAGAAATGGCAGAACCGTAGAAGATATCAGGATAAAGCGGACAAGGTACGACAAAAGGAGTTCATCCTTCACCACATATTCTTGTTCAGATTCCCACACATGCACATAAGAAATGATAGCACAGGTTGATTTTTCAACACCAAATCCATCCATAACTTAAGCTTTGTGAACATCACACATGGACTCTGAAACGAACGAACACAACACACAAAAATCCATAGGATCAAAGGAACCAGTGGACGAAGGCTAAGCAGATGAGACCACATGACAACCATCAAGCTTGTAGTCCAAATATGCACAGAAATCCAAAGCAGGTGGGGTAGGAGGAGATGTTGATATTTTAATAGGTGGGTTCACAACTTCTCCCACCTCTTCCTGCGGAGCTAGAGTTTTTTGATGAGAAGAGGACGGAGGGTCACTTGTGGAAACAACCTTGTCAGTGTTAGATGTAGCAGTTCCAACACCAAGCTAGGTTGGGAGAGATTCAGACGTTTGTAACTTGTGTTAATTCTTGGAGATGTAAACAAGATATTGAAATATTCCTTCCAAAAATTTCCTGTCAACTGCATCTTTTGGAAATTCAAAACAGTAATGCAGAAAATGATCATAAAAGTGCTCATGTCATTCACTAGATGTGTTTCACAATTTTAAAATTTTGTGATGAAGTTCTTTACATTCATAAAGAACAAAATCATGGCATAATTCTCTGAACATGTGATCGAAAGAGTGTATAAAGGTTGCGAGCAATGTCTAACACCATTACTTGACGCGCCCATCGAACGTGAAAGTGAACAACCTACAAGCGATGTCATTCGAGAGTACATAATTCCTGTCATAGAAGCCCAAAAAGGAAATTGCATGAATTAACAGGGGCATTTCATTTTTTCCATCAAATTTGTATCTTGACAAGTTATCTATAACAACCACTGACACATTGAAATCAGCAGCGTGAGAAAAACATGTCATGGTTGTGATTGTGTTATAAGTCATGAAAGATGTACAAAAATTCAAAACAAACTTCAAGGGCTCATCGTGTCATCTAACCCTCCTAGAGCCATAAATGTTGATAGCTCTATACCCACCAACATTCATGGGATCTCCTTGGTATGAAGTCCCAATTAAACCTCACACCATTTGGAGTATTAGTCCAAGTAGTGGATGGTAATGTAATGCCTTGACCACGGTAGCATGCAAAAGCAAGTATGATAACTTTGGTTTGAAGCAAGTGTGTGACCTTGAAGCGAGTCGAGTAAGATGCATGGGGTTTCTAACACATGGAGGGGAAAAGTAAGTCTTCCCCTTAGAATCCTATAATAGTATGTAGCCTGAAAGAAACACATGAGCAGAATGACATCACAAGTTGAAATGCAGAATAGTCCACAAACCAAGTGATGGGTTAATTCAACAACACACATTCAACAAGATTCATAAAATTGCATACAAAGTAGATCATAAGAAAATGTGTAAGTTAAATAACATACATTTCTAAAGCAACCATAATAGTCTAAATACAATAACAACATATGCATGAAAGCAAGTTGCCTCTGTTATTATTATTATAAGTGAAAGTTCCATCCATACATACACCATTAACAACCACTAGCCAAAATAGTGAAACATTATAGTCAAGAACACATGCTCCTCCAAAGAAGTATACTTGCTCTATGTTGTGTGGAAGCCAAGGCTCGTCACAATACTCCCAAGCCTTTTCTAAGACTAAGCCTAGCCAAAAATTGGCTCCCAAAAGCCTGTTTATATGATTTATGAGGTTTTATTTATAACAAAGGGTGGCATGACCCTTGACATTCCCCTTTGTAACTCTTTAACTACCCTCATGAATCTTCGACTTCTTTACAAATAACTCATTACAATACATAGTGACTATTCACATTCTTAGGCTATGCACAATTTCTTAGCTAAAGGATGGTTTTCAGCTATCTCTGCGCAATTTTGGAGTTGAAGGCTCACTATCAACTTGGAATGTAGAATTCCCAAAAGCAAGGCTAGTTTCCCTCAAGGATTTCACAGTTCACTAAGGAAAGCCTGGAAATAGGTTGAAACCAAGTCAAGGGATTAGTTTATGGGTTAACCAATAAACAAAGTGAGAAACCACAAGCCAAAAATGCAAAAGATAAATCTCAATCATAGCACAAGTACATGGGTCAGTGCAAGATAATCTATTGTGATTTAGGAGGGAGGATTCAAAACGAAGCATAAGCAAAATTTTGGAGGGTGGTTGTAGCCGCTACAACATTGGCGACACACTGGTAGAATTCGAACTCTCTTTGTATGGACCATGTCTCATGTAAAGTGAGTCTAATTCTTTTGGAAGTATTGTTCGATTCTTCGATTGTCATAGCTTCTTCACTAGCTTCAGTTAAATATGTAGTCCCTACCATTCTCTTTATCGAAAGCACACATACCAAGCCAAGTCAACTGAGTTGTTTTGATTGGGGATGAGGGGTATATTGATGCAAAAGTAAGATAGAATGTTAGAGTTTTAGTTTCATCTCTAGTGTTGTGCCACTGCCAGTAGGCTTAGACATTACCCCTATGTAGTCACTTTCGAAACACAAGCATTGTTCTACTGCCAGCGAGCCTAGACAGTACCCTGGTGGAGTTACTTGCTTCACCTCTCTGCACATGATGAATTTCTCTTCTTTCAACTTGAATTTTATTTCTTTAATTTCATTTTTTCATTTTTTAAAGAATTGTGCATAAGCACTTATTTATTTCATGAGGCGGAAGAGGGATACCGACTTATTGAGAGCATAAGAGGTTGTCCCTTTAGAGAAGGATGTTTATATATACCTCTAACATACTTGTTAAGGTTTTCCCCCTCTCCTTACTCTACTTGACTGAGTTGACAAGGTTTAATCGAATATAAAAAACCGATTAGATTAGGAGGTACCATTTAAGAGTGAAAGCATCATGATTTCACCTTGACCCACTCTGAAAAGAATGTATTTTACATTAGGGTATCATCGACTAGAAAAAAATGGAATATCTTCATAAAGAGAGGGAATAGACAGATAACCAAGTGTTGATATTTGTACAAGTCCTCTTGTATTTCACCCTTCTTGTCTCAAGAAGCCAAACACAGTTTCATGTAGAAACTAATGCTACGAGTGCACAAGAAAACAAGAAAAAGAAAGAAGTAAGATGAAGCAAAACAAAGTAAGCAATACAAAGCAAGAAATAAAACACTACTCCTACTCCTAATCTAAGTAGAGCATGGGCCAACTCACATGAAGTGATATTTCCAATGCAGAAATCAACACATTGGTTGACCCATGTAGGTGATAGTTTGATTAACAAGAAAGATATTCAAGCATACCAACAGAAAAGAAATATGAAACAATGCAAGCCAAATTGTTCAAAATTTGAATGCATCCACAGAAAAGAAAATATTGAAAGCACATGAAAGGCACTCTACATATGTATCATGGTGTTTTGTCACATTGCATGTGGACCATGTACAGACCTTCAAACTTAACAAATGAGAAAATATGAAGAAAGAAGGAAAATTTTGTTTCACAACAATGCTTGCTACATATGACTCGTCCAATGCATAAGCAATAGGATCATGTGATTCTAGTGGAGGATGTGAAAATTATTAATTGGATTGATCTTCAATGTGAAAAGGAAAGTGATGAGGAGCTTGGGGAGGTTCAACAAATTTCTAGTCAAAAGTGGAACTAACCTCAAGGATATGATAACCTTACATAACCATCATCTCAGGCTTAAGTGCCTCGACATATTGAGGAGTTTCCACTTCATCAGAAGATGGATCATCAAAGTCCAGTGGCTTAGAAAGATCAATCGTAGGTAAATCATAATCGTGATAAAGTGAATGAGTGAAAATATCATGACAGCCATGATCAAAATATTTAAGATGAGCAACGACATCCTCATGATCTAATGAATCGTAGAGAGGGGTTGATGAAAAACAAAAAATTTCACCCTCTGAGTTTCCAAAAAGGAAAGATGAGAGATTGAGTGGATCTGGAAATATAGATTTTTCCACTCCACAATCAAATGACATACTGGAATACTACACATTCAGTGAATGATTCAGTGAACATAAATTGCAGAACCGTAGAAGATATCAAGATAAAGCCGATGAGGTGCAGGCAGAAGGAGGTCATCCTTTACTACAGATTCTTGTTTAGATTCCAACACATACACATAAAAAATGATAGCACATGTTTCTTTTTCAACACCAAATCCGTCAATAACTTGAGCCTCATGAACATCACATGTGGACTCTGGAACAAACAAACACAACACAAAAAAAATCTAGAGGATCAAAGGAACTAGTGGACGGAGGCTGAGCGTATGAGACCACGTGACAACCATCAAGCTTGCAGTCCAAATATGCACAAAAATCCAGAGCAGGTGGGGTAGGAAGAGATTTTAATAGTTTAACAGGTGGATCCACAACTTCTCCCACCTCTTCCTACGGAGCTAGAGTTGTTTGATGAGAAGGGGACGAAGGGTCACTTGTGAAAACAACCTCGTCAATCTTAGATGTAGCAGTTGCAACATCGAGGTATGTTGGCAGAGAGTCAGACATTTGCAACTTGTGCCAATTCTTGGAGATGTAAAAAATATATTTAAATATTCCTTCCAAAAATTTCCATTCAACTTCATCTTTTGGAAATTCAAAACAGTAATGTAGAAAATGATCATAAAAGTGATCAAGTGATTCGCCAGGTTCTTTTTGTAATTTTAAAATTTTGTGATGAAGTACTTTACGGTCATAAAGAATGAAATCATGACATAATTCTCTGAACATGTGATCAAAAGAGTGTATAAAGGTTGCGATCAATGTATAACACCATTTCTTGACTCGCCCTTAGAATGTGAAAGCAAACAACCCACAAGCAATGTCATCTGAGGGGACATCATTCTTGTCATAGAAGCCCAAAAAGGAAATTGCATGAATTAATAGGGATGTTTCATTTTTCCATCAAATTTGTATTTTGAGAAGTCATCTGTAACAACCAGTGACACATCGAAATTAGCAGCATGAGAAAAACATGTCGCAGTTGTGATTGTGATATAAGTCGTGAATGATGCGCAAAAATTCAAAACATACTTCAATGGCTCAACTTGTCATCTGGCCCTCCTTCTAGTGCCATAAATGTTGACAGTGCTAAACCCACCAACATTCATGGGATCTCCCTGGTAAAAAGTCCCAATTAGACCTCACACTGTTTGGAGTAGGAATCCCAGCAGTGGATGGTAATGTAGTGCCTTGACCACGGTAGCATGCAAAAATAAGTATGATAGCTTTGGGTTGAATCAAGTGTGTGACCTTGAAGTGAGTCAAGTAAGATGCATGGGGTTTCTAAAACATGGAGGAGAAAAGGAAGTGTGCCCCTTAGAAGCCTATAATAGTATGCAGCCTGAAAGAAACACATGATTGGAATGACATCACAAGCTGAAATGTAGAATAGTCCACAAACCAAAGTGATGGGTTAATCCAACAATACACATTCAACAAGATTCATAAAATTTCATACAAAGTAGTTCATAAGAAAATGTGTAAGTTAAATAACATACATTTCTAAAGCAACCATAATAATCCAACTAAAATAACAACATATTCATGAAATCATGTTGCCTCTGTTATTATTATCATAACTGAAAATTCCATCCATACATACACCATTAATAGCCACTAGCCCCAATAGTGAAACATTATAGTCAAGAACACCTGCTCCTCCAAAGAAGTATACTAGCTCTATGTTGTGGAAAATCCAAGCCTCATCACAATACTCCCAAGCCTTTTCTAAGACTAAGCCTAGCCAAAAGCTTGGCTCCAAAAATCTTGTTTATATGAGTTATGAGGTTTTATTTATAACAAAGGGTGGGGTGACCCTTGACATTTCCCTTTGTGACTCTTTAACTACCCTTATGAATCTTCGACTTCTTTACAAATAACTCATTACAATACATAGTGACTATTCATATTCCACTAGTGACACTTGGAATTTCACTTACAACAAATTTACAAATAATATACATTTTCCACATGTACCCATGTGAGACAAAAAAGGCTGGAGACATCCTAACAAGACAAAATACTATGGCTTTGAAGTTTAGGAAAATACCAACTCGTCAACCTCCACTTGATGCTTTTGAGTCATTTACTGATACCAAGCTTGGTACTATGCGATGATGTCCCCAAACTGCTTGATGGTGTTTCTATGAAAGTAGACTCTTGCCTCCTTAACTTCTAGGTATATAGTCTTGGAACCTTTGTCCAACTCATCCTAAAGCATGTGTAACATGGTTTTGAACATAACAATACCCTTAATATACTTATGCATTTTTTGTGCACTCAGCTCCAAGTCATCCCTAGTGGCCTCTCACCTTAATTGCTCCATGTATCTATCGATCTCTAGCCAGGCTTTGTTCTTATGCTTAGCCTCGACAAGGGAACCGATTGATATGATCTTGTGCATTCTGACCATGACATCCAAACTCTTATACAACTGTGCATATGAAGTTTGTATGTTGTTGATGAACAGGGCAGGATGCTCATAGTTTTAGATCAACATCCATACATTTTCTTTGTCTAGCTTTGCTTCGGCCTTCATCATCTTTGGCAAGTAAAGCAGGGCCCCTTTGTACCGCATTTTCCACTCTTGCGCATGGGTGATGGAAGCATATATGTCCCTGAGAGTTTGGAAAAAAAAAATTCTCCATTGACGTAAGCCATGTAGATGGACACTCACCTTATGCACGGTGACAAATCCATCATAGATCTTCCATGGGGTAGTCTCAAGTGTTGATACTTTACAAAGTATTGATTTCCTCATCTCTTCCATTATGGAACCTGTGCTCTACTCTCTAGATTGTTCTTCCTCTTGCTTGGGTGCCTGCAAGTTCTTTGTCATCTATTCATTCTCACCTAATAGGAACTTGACATTTGAGCTCATGGCTCCTGCATAAGCCAAAGTGGCATTGACCATGGAAACTGGATGTTTTCCTGACACTTAACACTATCACCCTTTCCTTCATGAATGCAGCTGATGTGTGATCATTTGGGAAATTCTTTCTTAGTGCATGTACAATCTTCTTCTGCAACTTTTCAAATGATAGATTGTACACATCCATAACCAGATCATCATTAAGGAGAACAACCACTCCTTTCTTGCTTGGGACTGGTTCTAACACTGGAGGGGTTGGAGACTGAGAGGTGACATTGGGTGCTTTTGGAATGAGGTTAGTGTCTTATTTTTGTGGCACCTTCCGCAACTCCATGTTCGTCAATTCAATTAGTTGCTCAATTTTTTGAGAAATATCCTGATCCTACATCTACTCACCCTCTTCTTCAGTTGTTGGTTGTTCTGAATCCTCAACCTGTATGGGCATTGTTTGTTCTGTCATCACGCCTTACCTTTCCTCTTCTTCCTATTTCTGCTTTTCTTCCCTCTCTCTCCTTCTCAGCTCATGTTTTTCCTTCAACTTCTTCTCTATTTCTTGCAACTTCCATTGTTCTTTCTCCGACCTTTGCTTTTCTTTCTTCCTTTGCTCTTCTCTCTTTAGTTGTTGCTCCCTCTTTGCCTTTACTGCCAAAGTTGCTTTCTCAGTGATAAGATATGCTTTCATCTTATATATTTTCTCATCCTCTAGGTTTTCATAAATCTTCCTCTTTCCTTTTTCCTGCATCAGATTGCTACTTAGTGTTGTTGTTGTTGTTTCTTCTTGCATTACTCCTTCCTGCAGAGCAACTTTCCATGCTATGGCTATACTAATTGGCTCATGGAACTTGGAGTCATTGAACAGTATCTCCAAGGGTCCTTCTTGTGCCAATGAAATGTCCCATGGATCCATCGATAGTACACCTTTGCATAGTGGTTCTTGCAAATACCATGGGGATCATACAGATTGTAGTATTTGGTGCTGAACTAGAACTTTATTATCTCCTTAGCTTCGACATCTACATCCTTCAAGTTCTTAATCTCGTACAATCCAATCCATAAAGGAAGGGTGGGCCATGGTGCCTTCTTCCTCCTATGTAGTCATGTTGATAACCCTGTGGAGATATGGTAAGAGACCTCTTGCATGACCAAGTTTTCTATGGCATACCCTGGTAGAACATGAAGACACTTCTCTTTACCAAACATCCTGATGAAGGTGCCGTCGGGTGAGGCATACCAAACTACAATGTCAAATATTCCTCCATCACTTCTTGGGACATGCAAGGTGGATCCTACTCAAAGATCAACTTGTACAATGGGATGATGAAATGGTCAGTCATCCTCACCATAACTCCTCGGTATTTGTAGTTGGAAAGGAACCTGCAATAAATGTTAATGACAATCTCTTTCGGTGTCTATGTCCATCTCATGCCAAGAAACTAATGTTGGGCACAAATTGCATCAAGTGAATACACAGACATGTACAATATCGCTTTCTCATATTTTGGTGGATTCCACACATTAGTCACATGGGCTTTCAACTAAAGAGCCAAAAAATATGACTGGTTGAATGACTTTACATATCTCACGAGCTAGTCCAACATAACCACCCAGTTTTCACAAAAGGTCTTTGTGCTCTCTTGACCATATAATCAACATGCAAATATGATCAAGAACTGGAAAGCCTTCATGAGAGACTTTGTTTTGTAAACATGATTGGGTGTCATTATGAAGTTCAACAACTCTTTCACCCAACACTTTATAATATCTATGTTGTTCAAAAAGTTGTGGATGGCATAGAAAAGTGTGTCCATGTGGTTCACCGACTAAATTAAATGATATATCTGCTAATATTTCTTCGCTCTAAAGGAGGCAAGCTCTATCCCACTAGCACTGCTCAATGTCATAGTCCCTGGATCTATGTGTGAGACAATCTAGTGTATGAATTTCACACATGGGAAGGTGGGGTACCTGCATTCAACCTTATGTAAGTCTAACTGATGGATATTGATGTAAACCTGCCATTCCTCTAAGTCTTCCTTGAAGTCCTCTGAAAAGGTATCGTTGATTTCCTCCCATGTCAACTTCATGCCCTACTCAATGAACAACTAAGTGTCTTTATAGACTAGAAAATTCACTAGCACCTGCTCAATTGTTTCCCCATTGCTACTCTCGATAGCATCCTTTGATGCATCTCTCTTGGAGGCCATGTTACATGTAACTTCTAGAGATTTTCTCAACAAGTGCTTTACTTAGGACATAGAGGACACTCCTAGCATGAAAACGTTAGCTTGAAACCAAAAGCACCTCAAGAAAAGACCAAGCAACAAACTGGGTAAATGTTAGGAGGGATTACACAATCTTGGCTCATAAAGGTGACTTGATACCAACTGGAACTGAACATTGCACAACCACAGAAAGTTAGTGGTCAGTGGGGTGCTCTTCCTGATTGGAACTACAAAATGCGCAACTCAATTTGGCCACAGGCTAGGAGAGACTGTGAATCTCACAACCTCTGTGGCCAAGTCTCAAGGCTGGCTCCTGGAATTGTGAAGTACAAAGTTGGATCCAGGCCTCGGCAACATCTCCTCAATTCCAAAAGCCAAGGTCGAGGCCTTGAGCTCCAGAAATGCGCGATGCATGTTTGGGAAAATGAGATCCAAACCAAGGAAGCCTAGATTTACCCAAGGGGAGTGAAAAATCGAACAAATATGAAGGATAGTGTGATGTTGGGTGAATATTTAAGTGAATGATGATGCATGAAAATGAAACAAGTGCAAGAATCAATCAAACTAAAGGAAAATGAAGCATGTAGACAGAGTCGCCACAACGACGACCATTAGTACAAAAACTAGGTGATGCATGCAACACTTGGAAAAGGCATTGCAAAACTTAAAACAACACTTATAAAAGCTAAAACAATTTAAAATTCCAATGGTCGCTCAACAAAATGAGTTAAACAACACTCTCACATGCTAAACAAACAAAAGTGACAGAAAAAAGAACAAAAGACTAGAAAAGAAAGACTTACTTGGAAAAGAAATGACAATCACATTGAAGGTTCCATGATCTCCTTGGGGATTCCAGATCTCCAAGGTCCAATGTGAAAATGATCTTTGGCTATACTGATTAAATAGATTTGGTTGATTTATGGTTTATGACACGAAGGCCGAAAATAAAGGAAAAATCAACACTTGGTGACAGTTTCCAAAATAACTCAAGTGTCTCCTCCGAGCTGCTAAAAATAGATCCCAATTTTTTATGGATTCTTTTTTTATTTTTGATTTTTTCCTTTTAGGGAAAAGCTGCCATGCATGGCCCGAAGAGATTCCGCAGTTCTTGGAAGGACTGGGAAACTCACTTGCTTGTGCACCAAGGAGCTTCTAAGGGGGAAGCTTCTGCACAATTTTTGGGTTGGGTGGCATTGGGTTGCCTTTCAAGATCTGTGCAATTTCCCAGCTGAAGGCTAGCTATTAGCTGGCTCTATGCAATTTTGGAGCAGAAGGCTCACTGTCAACTTGGACTATGTAATTCCCGAGAGCAAGGTTGGTTGCCCTCAAGGATTACGCGGTTCACTAAGGCAAGCTTGGAACTAGGTTGAAACCAAGTCAAGAGACTGGCTTGTGGGTTAGGCAGTAATCCAAGTGGGAAAAAACAAGCAAAAAATGCAAAAGATAAAGCTCAATCAAAGAAGAAGTACCTAGGTCAGTGCGAGATGAGCTGTTGTGATTTAGGCAAGAGGCTCCAAAATGAAGCATAGAAAAAATTTTGGAGGGTGGTGGTAGCTGCTACAAGAGGAGGGCAAAAAAGAATCCATGAAACATAATATGGCAGATTCTTTCCCCTGAAAATGTCATTTTCAGGTTTCTTTTGTTCTCCATTTTCTCCATAATTATAATTTTCATGTATATGTAATAAATAATAACTTACAAATCTAGAAATCTAAAGAGAAATAAATCCTCATAATGTAGATTTCATTTTTTTAAGTATAATTTATTAGATTTTTTGTGACAAATTGTCCAATGAAATACCCACAACAATTTTTAGATCACACTTTTTTTTTCCTTTTTATCAATATAGTACTATAACAAGTACTTCATTTGAAAATGATTTTTGAATTGCTTCCAAGTGATTTTCCTCTCATTTAGATGCTTGAGTTGTTTTATTTAATCCCATTGTTGTAACCCTGGAGACAACCCCTCGCTGCAGGAGGTCAATGCCTAGAACATCCACAAAACCAATAAAGATTAAATATATGCTCGAAGACCAAACACCTTTGAATGTAATGTCTGCTTGAACTCGAAGAAAAAGTTAATGGACCAAGGTGGCCTTTATTTACTTTAATGCTTGCATATTCCAAATTCATAAATGAAAGAAGAAATAGTCGAAAACAAAGCTTCTCACATTGGGCCAAAAGGAATCCAATGCTTACATCCTCATAAGACAATGATGAATGAAACATTGTAAACAAATAAAATGAGATTTTTGAGCCCATGGAATGCCCTTTAAGACTTTCTCTAAATAAACTCAAGTATTTTAGTAGGTTTGAAATTTCGAACCAACTAATGTGGTTCATCCTCAGGACAAGGTGAAAAAATCAATTAGTCTTCAAGAATAAATGGTATGGATCCATTATTGCCTAGAGTTAGCCATTGGTGATTAGTTAAAATATTCTAAAAATGGAAATTAGGAATTATTAATTAATTAAAATATTATAAATTTAGTTACAAAGTAGTTGTTAGGAACCATAATTATTTATCTTAATTCTTTTCTAATATAATATGAATAATTAATTAAAATAATACTATATGGGTCAAGAAATGGTTACAAATGATTATTTATATATAAAGTAATTGTTAAGAATAATTCAAAAATTAATTAAAAATACACTCTAAGGGTTATGAATTGGCACCATCTACATGCAACTAAATGTTGTTTTCAGTTCTTTCCTTTTAACTAGCCAATGGATTTTTGCATCCTTAAGCTAGGAGGATGTTGAGATTGGAGAAAGTGTTACACATACATGTCTTCGCTTCTTCTTTGCTTCTACATCATCAGAATCAAGCACAGATTTAGTGGGTGATCCTTCATAGTACAACACCTTTCTTCTTGGTCAGTGTATTTTTCCAGTGGTATGATTTTTTATACACCTTCCTTTTAGTAACTTTGTCCGAAAAATATTAGTAGGTAACTTCTCTGTTGTCAATTGCATATTTGACTCACCAAGTAGTGGGACATATTTTCCATACCTGCCTTCTCTTCTTAGTCAAAATTTAAATTTTGACTGTGGAAAATTTGGGCTATAACATCTGGTTGCATGTGAGGACAACACCTTGGTTGCAAAGTGCTAAGAACCATACACCAGTGGCCTCTGATTGGGCACGGAGTCAGACCAAAACTGCTTCCTGAAAATTGAAAATCTCCCTAAAGAACTTATTTGTTGGACACTCAATCCCTATTCATAAACTGAAGAACTATATCAAAACTTCTATAATTGTAAATTAGATTCTCATATAATGAGCTTATTTATATACAACTCTTTAGTATTTACAAACCAACTCTCTATCATTAAGTGAAAACAAATTTCCAACATAACCATGTTAATTTTTGAGTGCTAGACCACACACCACTCAACCCCTAAATTTTGAAAATAAATATTGATCTATATAATAACCAATCTAGAGGCATTGAAGTTATACATACCTCCCTATAAAATAGTGGTTGTCCGGTATATAAATATGTCATATAATTAGCTACAAGATCATGAAAACTATGAAAGAAAGAAGATATCATTTTGATTAGCAGTTTCAAAACTTCTCATGAATTCTGGTAGTAGCTAGCTCCTTAGCACAACCTCATAAAAGGGTTTTTTCCCATCGATGTCATTTCAAACTCTTTGTTCAATTTATCACATTTTTTTATTGAAGGAAAATTAACCTAAAAAAGAAAATTTTGAAAAATTTAGCACGTGCCTTTGTCCAGCAAATTGGTAATATGATAAATAAATATGAAGGGCCAAAATGTTTTTACTACTATCAGTAAAATGCCATGTACTAGTTGAGAAAGTGCCACCATATTTAATAATAAGATTTTAAAAATACATCATGTCAAGACCATTCATCATTTCATGAGTAGAGTTTGCACATGTAAAAACATCTTGTTGGTGAAAATTTTCTAACTCAGAGAAAATTGATTTACTAATTATAAGATCAAAGGAAGAAGAAAAACTTGAAGATGATACATTCTCATTTTTAAACACATGCAAACTGAAATCTAATGGTTGTTGTTCAAATTCCTTCTTTTGATGGTTTGTTTCCAGACTTTCCTACAAATCTTGATCTCGAAGCTTCCCATGGGCTCAAAGGTCATCCTCAATCTCCTAGGCATAAAGAAACATGGATGGATGGAATACTGCTTTGTTAAATTTTTATTCAATTTTTCCTTTTTACAAGTAAATTTTGGTTTTTTTTAAACATTTTTATAGGGTTTTTTTTAATATATTTTTTTGTATTTGATTTCTATTTTTACCAACATGAAAATCACCTATATTTAAAGAAATATATCCACACTTAATTCATTAGAAAATTTCAAGTGTAAAAAATAATCCATCTAAACAAAAAGGGTTGATGCTCATTAGCACTTTTCAAAATCAAGATGAAAATCACTAACAAAAAAAGAAAATCGTTCACACTTGATACAGGAAAAAAATAAAAAAAATAATAAATAAATAATAAATAATAATAATAAATAATAATAAATAATAATAATAATAATAATAATAATAATAATAAATAAATAAAAATAAAAAATAAAAAATAAAAAATAAAAGATTTAAAGTGTCATAAATAAGCCCTCTAGATAGACCCAAGAAGAGCTCCTTGAAAATTGGGTCGTGTGCCAAGCTGGCACAATGGTTTCGTGGACCATTTCAAGTGCTTGAAAGGATAGGGCTAGTGGCCTATAGTGTAACACCCTCCTCCCACATCTACCCAAGTAACCGGCCAACCAAGGTAAACATGTGACGAGAGGCTACTATGATTTGATTCAACCTCCTAGGTCACCTTAGGAAGTGGAGTCGACAAAACACAACCAAATTGACAATCCTTATAACTGGCTTTACTCTTTTATGAATATTTTCTTGGGCCACGTGTAAAGCATTTCCATCCTTAGTTTCTGTGTTTCCACTAGCAAAACCTTTAGGATTTGCACGATCATAGGCAACACCAGAACCACTCAACTCTTGACCATGTGAGGTGGGATTTGATAAGAAACCATGAGGTAAAGAATAATAATGTTCCTTGACTCTGAAAACATCTTTTGTTTTTGGTAATGAACATTTATATCCTCCATCAGGGGTTTCCCTATATGATTTACCATTGATGGTCCCACAGTCAAACCCTGCAACTTTAGTATCAATGTCACAGGAACCAGAGAATAGGCTAGGATGTTTCCCATACATCACGTTTGTGGATGACTTCTTACACATAAGATGGGAAATATTTCCATAATCATATTTTACAGATTCATTGGATGTTTGTTTGGCACCATCTGCATGCAACTAAATGTTGTTTTCAGTTATTTCCTTTTAACTAGCCAATGAGTTTTTGCATCCTTAAGCTAGGAGGATATTGAGATTGGATCAAGTGTTACACATACATTCCTTCACTTCTTATTTTCTTCTACATCATCAGAATCCAGAATAGCTTCAGTGGGTGATCCTTCATAGTACAACACCTTTCTTCTTGGTCAATGTATTTTCCAGTAATACAAATTTTACACACCTTTTTTGAAACTTTTTCCAAAAAATATTAGTAGGTATCTTCTCTGTTGTCAATTGGCTATTTGACTCACCAAGTAGTGAGACATATTTTCCATACCTGGCTTCCATTCTTCGTCAAAATTTAAATTTTGATTATGGAAAATTGGGCTATAACATCTGGCTACACCTGGGGACAATACTTCGATTCAAAAGTGCTAAGAATCGTAGACTAGTGGCCTCTAGTTGGGCATGGAGTCAGACCAAAACTGCTTCCTAAAAATTCAAAATCTCCCGAAAGACCTGATTTGTTGGACACTTAATCCCTATTCATAAACTGAAGAACTATATCAAAACTTTTATAATTTTACATTAGATTCTAATATAATGAGCTTATTTATATACAACTCTTTTGTATTTACAAATCGGCTTTCTATCATTAAGTGAAAACAAATTTCCAGCATAACCATGTTAATTTTTTAGTGCAAGGCTTTCTCTCTCTCTCAGATAAAAATCCAAGTCAATAGGATGAGCCTTTCAATAGTACACCATGGCGGCAACTTTAGGAGGTTGAGTTTCTTTTGGCATGCTCAAATAAATTCTCTAAAACCGTCTATTAAATTTAGGGACTGCTTCATTTCTCTCCCTCTGCATAGTCTATAATTCTAAGACATGTTTTTCATATGAATTTTTCTCTCCCCAATATCTAAGGAAGATATCTTGAAAACCTTGCAATGAACCAATTGAACTAGCCTCTAAATGTTAGAACTGCTACTGAGCTTTCCACTTTAATGAATGGAAAAACAATCTCAAAGCTACATATTCATGAGTTACTTCAAATTTGTCCAAAAAATACTCAAATTACAAAACATGATGTTCACCTGTAACATCATTGTTTTCTTCAGAGAAATTTGGAAGAAACTTGAAACCCTTTGAAGGATAATCATGAAGGTTTGTGGGCAGCTTCAGGGGTTTAAAGATTTCGCTAGTTTTGAGCTGAAAAGAAGTGGGTTTTTTGTGAGGGAAAGTGGTGATTACAAAAGATGATGAATCATTTTTTCATGTTCAGGTTGTGACTAGTTAATTTTAGGAATTGTAATGCAGAAATCGTTTTTCTCCTTAGATTATGGGTGGTCTTCTATTTTCAATAAAGAATGCACTTTTTGGGTCTTACAATATTCTGAGAATATAAAGCACGAAGCAATATTTTTGATGTGTAGGGGAAAGTGGACCGCAGAGCTGATAATAAAAAATAGATTTTTTTTGAAAAACCTCAATGTATGATACCTGGATTTTCCATGTTGCTTCCTCATTTTCTTGTTAGTAAAATTTCTTCTCCAGCGAAGACTTTACCAGAGGAGTCGTTGGGTGAATAATAAGCAACCATTTTTTATATCCAAATCTTGTTCACCATCAAGAAATAGATCTTAATGCCTAGGGAAAAATATCTTTGTTTCTCCGTTCCCTGACAACAACACCAAAAGATTTGTAACTATGGAGACAACACTTGGTTGTAGGACATCCACAAAATTAATAAAGATTAAATATATGTCCAAAGACCAAACACCATTGAATGGGATGTCAGCTTGAACTCGCAGACAAACTTAATGGACAAGGGCAGCCTTTACTTTAATGATTGTAGATTTCAAATTCATAAATTAAAGAAGAAATAGTTAGAAACAAAGTTTCTCACATTGAGCCAAAAGGAATCCAATGCTTACACCCTCAGAAGACAATGGTGAATGAAACATTGCGAACAAAGAAAATGATATTGTTGAGACCATCGACTGCCCTTTAAGTCTTTCTCTAAATGTAGCTAGGTATTTTATGCTATAAACCATAACATAAATAAATTTGTGAATCGTCACGAAAGACTAGTTGCATCATACATCAACCTCACATGAAGAAAAACAGGCATGAAAATAATACATAAGAAGTAAACAAGACATACTACAATGCATCAAGGAGATGAAATCACATTGATCTCCAAGGAAATTTTACATTACATTTTTCCGACAATTCCTTGATCTCTAAACCCCCTGCTAAATGTCAATTTTAGACTTGTCAATTTTAGACTTTTATTTCCTCTCTCAGTCTACTTGTCTCAATCAGTTTCCAAAATTGCCTCTTAAATCTTTCTCTTAATGAAGCTAGGTATTTTATGCTATAAAACATAACATAAATAAATTTGTGAATCTTCAAGAAAGACCAGTTGCATCATACACCAACCTCATATGAAGAAAAACAGAGATGGAAAGAATACATAAGAAGTAAACTAGACATATTACAATGGATCAACGAGATGAAATCACATTGATCTCCAAGGAAATTTTACATTACATTTTTCCGAAAATTCCTTGATCTCTAAACCCCCTAAATGTCATTTTTAGACTTTTATTTCCTCTCTCAGTCTAATTGTCTTAATCAGTTTCCAAAATTGCTTCTTAATATGGTTATCAAAACCATTTTTTTCCTTTTTCTTTTTAAAGAAATTTGCGAATAAAAATATTATATATATTATTTATTTCTCCTTTCATAAAACAAAACTCCACATCTATATCTATTGTACAATCATTTTCGGTATTTGTAAACCCCTAAGTCCAATATATAAACATTAATAAATTATTAACATGGATGAGCGCTATGTGGATCCCCTTAGTTTTACATGAGTGGTTTTGAAGAAACCGTTTCCCGCCCTTAGGACCACTGATAGTAGTTTTTGAACAATCGAAGTCTCTTTTATAACTGGCTTTATTAATTTATGAAGATTTTGTTTTGCCACATGTAAAGCATTTCCATCCTCAATTTCTGTGTTTCCACTAGAAAAACCTTTAGGATTTGCACTATCATAGCTAGCACCAGAACCACTCAACTCTTGACCATGTGTGCTGGGAGACAATAAGAAACCATGAGGTAAAGAATGATCATGTTCCTTGATTATCATAGCATCTTTTGTTGTTGATAATGAACATTCATATCCTCCATCAGGTGTTTCCATGTATGATTTACCATTGATGGTCTCACAGTCAAACCCTGCAACTTCAGTATCAATGTCACAAGAAATAGAGCTTGGGCTAGGATGTTTCTAATAGACCACATCTGTGGATGATTTCTTACACATGGGATGGCAAAACTTTCAACAATTAACTTTTACAGATTCATTGGATGTTTGTTTGTGACCATTTGCATGTAAATGAATGTTGTTTTCAGTTATTTCCTTTTCACTAGCTAATGATTTTTTTGCATCCTTAAGTCGTGAGGATATTGATATTGGATTAAGCGTTCCACATACACGACTTCGCTTCTTCTTTGCTTCTACATCATTAGAATTAGACACTAATTTAGTGGGTGATTCTTCATAGTACCACACCTTTCTTCTTGGTCTATGCATTTGTCCAGTAGTACCATTTTTTATACACCTTCCTTTTAGTAACTTTGTCTAGAAAACATTAGGTAGGTATCTTCTCTGTTGAAAATTGGTTTTTTGAAGTAGTGGACACATTTTCCATACTTTTTTCCCTTTTTTAGTCAAAATTTAAATTTTGACTATGGAAAAATTGGACTACAACACCCACTACATAGAATCTTTTCATTACAAGTGATACATGACAATTTTCACTTCTAATTTGGAGGAATCGTTATGTATCTAAAATTATTTCATGATTCCAAGTATCAATGCTTTAACCTCTTTTCCTTTCTAATTATCTGCATCAAATATGGGTGACTTGAGCTTCCTATGCTCCCCTTGCAAATTGCTAAACTCATGCCTTCTCCTTTGATGCTTGATAGGAAACATATTTGGACTACTTTGTGATTCATCATGTGAATTTTCCCTTATGATTAAGTAACCATGTGATTGTTGTGGTATTAGAGTCATGCTAACACTTCTTGAATGTCTAGCTACTCTAAAATTCTTTATTTTTGTATGAGATTTTGCTTTTAGCCATGACTTAAACTAAATCCCAATTTACATCTCCTTTTTGCCAGTTCATATTGTACACCATAATTTGAGAGGATTCCATGTCAACTCCCATTACACATGGAAAAGGGTCTATCCATGTGATCATGATGAGGATTACTCTAGAATACTCAAACCTAACCACTCTTAGGCTATTGAGATGTATTATAATTGGGTCATTAAGAGGAAAAGGGGTTTCATTCTTTTTTAGTGTATCTTGTTCCATAAATTAGAAAAGTAACTGAGAGGGACATGGAGAGAGCACATAGGGAGGATATGTGCACTATAGTGTCCCATTGGTCACAAACCTTACTTCTTTGTACTAGAAACCATTTTCTATCTAGAGAAAGAAAGTAAAGCACCCTCACCTTCCAGTTGGGTTTTCTCTCAAAAGGATTTCCTATGATCTATTTTGTGTCAATTAAGGTTTCTGAGGGTTTTTTTAGGTTCTCCATTTTCTCCATAATTATAATTTTCATGCATATGTAATAAACAATAATTTATAAATCTAGAAATATAAAGAGAAATAAATCTTCATAGTGTAGATTTTGTAGGTTTTAACCTCGTATAGAAATTACCTGCATATGAATTCTAAAACACAGAAAATAAACAATGCAAGAGCATAACACGTGAAACACATATACACAGAGATTTTCCCCTGGATCCCAAAACCGGGACTACCAGCTTGATTTTTTATTATGTTCCTTTTAATGTTACAATACATATTTATACATGCCAAAGCATCCAATTCCATGGAGCAAAAACCATCGCGTCCAAAACCATGAACCAAAAACCATCGTATCTAAAACCATGTGCGAAAATCATGCACAAAACCATAGGTAGGTCCGCCCAACCTAACAGAGGGTCCAAAACCAAAATTTTTCGGGGCGCTACCCCAAACCCCATAGAGTGTGGTTACTTGCACCTCTCAAACCCCCTGTGAATCCCCCTACTATGTAATCGGCTCAATGAAGGGGGGGGCCTTCTAACCCCTCGGTTAACTACATGGGCTAGTCATGGAAAGAATATCACACAACCCAACGAATTTCATATTTTAAAGTATAATTTCTCAGATTTGTTGTGACATGACAAATTGTCAAGTGAAATATCCATAGCAATTTATAGATTAGACTTTTTTCGTCTTTTTATCAATATAGTACTATAACAAGTACTTCATTTGAAACTACTTTTTGAATTGCTTCCAAGTGATTTTCCTCTCATTTACGCATTTAAGTTGTTTCTTCTAATCACACCACATAGAATCCTTCCATTACAAGTGATAAATGACAATTGTCACTTCTAATTCGGAGGAATAGTTATGTAGCTAAAAGTATTTCATGATCCCAAACATGGAAAATTTTAGGGGCTAATATTTGCATGTGGGCTAATTTTCCATGATTTTTCCAAAAAAAAAGATTCACTAATTTCCACTTTTTATAAAAAAGGTTCGCCCAAATTTTAAATATAAAATTATTTTACCTTAAAAATCACCAACATTATATATAGAGTATATATAAAATCATTATAAATTTGAATAATTTGACAAATACATCAATAAACATTTTATAGTTTTCATATTAGGGATTAATGATATTCACCATTTTTTTTTAACTTCAAGATAATTTTCCATCCTTAAAATTTTCCCTAAGATTCCCGAGAATCCATGCTTTAACCTCTTTTCCTTTCTTATTTTTTGCATCAAATATAAGTGGCTTGAGCTTCCTATGCTCTGCTTGCAAATTGCTAAACTCATGCCTTCTCCTTTGATGCTTGATAGGAAATATATCTAGACTACTTTGTGATACATCATATGAATTTTCCCTTCTCATTAAGTAACCAAACAATTGTTGTGGTCTTAGAGTCATGTTAACAATTCTTGAATATCTGGCCACTCTATAATTCTTTATTTTTGCATGAGATTATGATTTTCTCCATTTCTCCTTTGCATATCTACATCTCATCTTACATTCCACATTTTGTATCATAGCATGGCTAAGGAATTATTCTATTTTCTAACATTACTTAATTCCCATGTGAAGAAATAAAATATTTGCATCTCTCCATCTTGCATTCATCATTATGTATCTTTATAAGTCTAGGAACTTAGTTTATTTTCCAACATCATTTGATGCCCATGTGATGAAATAACATTCTTCATTTTCACATCTCTACATCCCACATTCTACATTTCAAATCTCTACAAGTCTTGGGACTTAGTTCATTTTCCACATCGTTTGATGCTCATGCAAAGGAATGTTGCTCATCATCCACCTCTACCCCCTGGCCTTTGTACCTACCACCATGGTTGTGCCACATGGCTCTGTCCCTTGCCACCATAGTAGTGATAATTTATTTGACGCATGGAATCAGTGTAGCCTACACATCACTCTACCATGTCATCAATATGGAAATTTTCAAAAAACTTTGGAAAAGCTAACCTTTTCCCAAATTGGAATTTTCCTTATGACACCTAATTTTCCAAATTTTTCCTTTTAAGTCACCCTGAATCTTTGAAACTAAGATTTCTTGGGTCCAATTTGGTCCCATTCTCTCAAAGCTCCTATTTTACAAGCAAAATCCATCCCGTTTCACATTCTTTGAGTACCAATTTGGGAAATTTCATCTTGACAATTTGTGTGCCATGCCTAATTTTCCATTAAGCATTTGTAGTTTCAAAATTTTTCCATTAAATTCCTAAACGAACTTAAATTCTTTACTAGGATTAGAGAAGTTTACCCAAAAGTTTGAATCTTTACAGTTTTCCTCTATATTTTCCTCAAATTTCTTATGGATAATTTCTTCAAACACCTTGTGGAGGAGCTTTGCAGTTTTTTGTTTGTAAATTTTCTGAATCAATGACTACATATAACCCATGCATATTGGTGTTGAAACAAACTTAGTAATGCCACTGGATGATGCACCCAGCTATCCCTAGGTTGGGTCACACTAACACCAACTCACTATGAACCCCTTGATTCATATTTTCTCCATACTCTTTGCTATAAATTTTAAATTAATAACATTGGTACTAAAAATTAGTATTCCCTACATATGTACCACTATGCAAGCCTATCATTATATGTCGCCATTCATAAGTCATGCATAATCTAAATATAGTTAAAAGGACCATGTAATGTAACATATACATTAAAATATTAGTAAAAAATCAAATAAAAATTACACATTAACAATCATATAATGACAACAAAATATTAGAACACTTATCTAAATGAAGAGCCATAAATGGATACTAATTTTGGAAACTCTTCCTGGCCTTGAGAATCACTATTGTAACATTCTCAATAGTAGGCATCCTCAAGCTAAAGCTATAACACCACAAATGCCAACCAGAAATCTCTAACTCTAAATACCATTTGGTACACAATTTAGCCACTTAAGTAGCCATCCTACTCACCCACTCTATATCCTCTTAAACATGCTTAATTGAATGGGGAATCATATAATTCTCTACAAGGAAACCCCCGAGATTATCTCACTTACTATCAATACCACAATATAGGCTTGCTAGGAGAATATCTATGTTGAGACACCGAGGATACTTCTATAAAAATTTTAGATTAGTTTTCTATAAAATATGACTCTATCTAATGTTTTCTTTACTAAGCCTAAATAACCATATGAATTTCGGCCACTAGAATGGAAGAATGGTACATGAGAGAATCCTCCTCAATACATAATGGCATCACATTTGAGCGCATGCCCCCAACTTGACACTTGGTGGAAAGAGAAGTCTTTTCCCAAATGTTTGGCATAATTTCCCAAGCTTATTAACATTTATGTACTTTAGACTATAATAAAGTAATCATAAATGTTGGATTTGAACCGGTTAGCCTCTTTTTATTCCCCTCATAGAGTCATGGGCCACTATACTCTCTTTGTTTCTCTGTTATGTAGCTAGTGTGTATTTTGTTATTACCATTATGATGTACATTGTTAGGACGAATGCATTGCGCTGTTATAACTCTTCTTAAAAATAGACGAGAAAAGTTGGGACGAGCATTCTCACCTCTCAATTTATAAGCTTCACGAACTAAATCAACATCGAGGACTGGGGACTTCTTTCCATTGGTGGTGTGGATGGGTTTGCAGAGCATCCAATGAAGTACGAAGAAGCTGCATAAGAAATGGGACGCACCAATCCATGATAGAGAGGATGATAGAGGAACAACGGTCCATGGCCAAGCAATGAGAGTCTCAGCCATATTTCCTATATCTCAGAGAGACAACTACGATGGCCAAGGCCGGAGGCTCTGCGATGTTCATATCAAAGGTATCCTGCTGGTAATGTTTTGAATATTGATAACGTTTTTAATATTTGAGTATGATGGCAGAGAAGGATTTCACTAATAAGTATGCCTTAGAACCATTTTACCAGATCGATTTTTGGCCACCATGGTTAGTTAAAATCAAGATAACTATTTGATGTTTCTTTCTGATATTAAATTATGAACTTGAAAAGGTAAGCATTAATCCACACATTCTTCTTTTGCAGAATTTATTCACTACAGGAACAGATACGGGACTTTGGCTGAGCTGATCAACAACCCCATGTTACTGAAGCGAGCGCAACAAGAATGAACCCAGTTATCAGGCATGATGTGCTAAGCTAGAGGTTAAAAATTTAGTTAAAAATCTTTGGTCATGTAGAATGTGCATATTGGAAAATATGCAAATCAAAATTGAAAATATATATATGTAATTTTATGATAAAAAAATTTCATAAAATGTTCGCATATTTTAAAAACACCATCCGAATTTGAATAAATATATATATATATATAAGTTATATATATATTATATAAAAGTTAAACTATATAGTAAGTTTTCTTCTGGGTTTGTATGGCCTTTGCAATTTAGTTGTTGGATGTACATACTTAAGTGTAAATTGTACATACAACACACAACGGTCAATAATCTATTTTTACTTTGTCTGCAAATGTATTATTTAGAAATTTAATTATTAATATTCACAAATAAGATGATTATGGAGTAGACAAATTATCATATAAATTGTTTATATTTGCATGAGTATTTTTTTTTATTTTGTTATCCATCTTGTTTACATATATTTATTTTCAATTTTAATTTGTAAAGTATATATTTTTTGTATATATAAATTTCTAAATGTATTATTGTTGAGATTTATTTATTAGATTTTTAATATATTTGTTAATTTTATTTGATAAAGTATTTGTCATTATTTATATGTTTATGATTAAATTGATAATTCTTAATTAATTAATGTTTATTTTTTTAAACTTGAGTAATTAGTTTGTATTTTGATATATAATTGTTTTAATAAACAATTTTTGTTGAGTTTTTCAACCTTCTTTTATGATTCTTTAACTAACCATATAACCCATACAAAAAATATATAAAATTGTTGTTGGTTATTTTTTTTTTCATTTAGTATTTATAGAATAGATAAAATTTTTAACTAACTCTAGCTCAAACAACAATCACATAAATTGTTGTTGCTGCTATTTTTTTCTATTTATTAAGAATATAATAGAGGACATTCACGCTCATGGTTATCTATTTCACAAAGGTTTTAATAATAACAATGATATTACCTAGGAAGAAAATGTCAATATTATATGAAATGATTATATTTTTACCACAAGTATCTTTATTATTTGTTAATAACACAACACAACATCAACATAAATTAATAATAACAAAACATAATTTCTTATATGTATACTTCTTTATTTTTTATGGTTCAATTTTCTAACTAATTTATATATAAGTCAAATAGAGAAGAATTTTTTATTTCATCTCTATTTTAATCTTGATTTTCACCTCTCCTTATAATTCTATCATTTATTGGAATAATTGGAAAGAAGCTCCTATCAACTCTACTTGAATTCCTACTTTCTCCATATTTTTTATAGTTATTAGACAGAGTATGATAATTTTTAGAAAAACCAAAGAAGCATTAATAAGTATTGTTTCTTCATCTCTTTTTTAAAACATGGACACATTATGACTTGGTCCTTAAATGATTAAGCCAAAAGAAACCAAACAAAAATCCCTCACAATTTTCACATTATTAGCCCAACCTAGGAAAGACTCTAGCATCATGTTAAGTGTCATGCCAAATTGATCAGCACTATGTAATTTTGCGTTGTACTAAACAATTTGTAATTCAGATCTAGATGAATGCAACATCCATTTAGTTGTATATGCACAAAATGTAAATGTGATATGAACAAATCCTATCAAAGTTATTACTTCATAATTGAAGTACAAGAATTTGTTTTTTTGGAAAATATAAGCTGGCAAACTTTATCATATAAAATGAATACAATAGTGCTTTGTAAAACAATTTCATAGAATAATAATTTTCTATTATAAAAAATATATGCTAATCTTCTCCATATTATATTGAGATATCATTTTAAATGTTTCATTGTATGCTTTATATGTCTTCTATATGCAAATTTTGTAATAGACATAATCCTTAATTTCAAGGTTTACATAAGTCATTGTTTATTTTTTATTTGGTTTACAGTGGCTAGAAGGGATTTTTGGTTTGGACAATCATTTCCTTGATATAACTAGTCCAACAAAAATTAAGCAATTAACTAAATAATAATTGTAGGTTGTATGTTTACTTTGTGGCTTTAAAATTGAGACACAAACACCATTTTTCATACTATATCTCTATACCTCACACATTTTCTACACTATATGATATTAGATGATATGGTAATATAAAAAGTATTTCAAAGAAAATAATTACATGCAAATTTATTATATTCATTAAAATTACTTACTTGTTTTATATTATTATCATTATGAGTTTAGGTTGCATTTTGTTTTGAAATAAAATATGTGATGATGTAAATTATAAATATTTGATATAAACAATTAGATGTTTTTTTATTCTCATTTATGAA
>APFE031435845.1:104251-119461 GCA_000404065.3 Pinus taeda
CAATCTTCCCGGGGTATACATCCGACTGAAACAAATACCTCTAAACAATCATACTCCATACTCAACATCAATAAGGTTTATAATGCAATTCTCATTGCCATTAAACCACCCCTCGACTTTTCCCTAATACATTTCCCAGAAGGATTCAATGTTGATATGGCCCATCAACTGAGAGAAAGAGATCCCTCCATCTTAGAGGAGATGCAAACAAACACACTTAAAGTAGAGGCTAATTTATTAGCCAAGAAAGCTAAGTTAAAAGCTAAAAAAAGAGTAATGTTAAAAGAGGATCCTTCATCTTCTATTTCTGTTGATTATAAATTAGACAGTCTACTGACAACAATAGAGACAATGATGGAAAGAATCAATATAGCTTAAAAGAATCCTCAAAGAGAAAATCAAATTGGGTAAATAAGAAATCCAAACTATCGAAGAAATCAACCCTTGAATAAACAAAGAGACCAAAAGGGTCTAAACTAGCAGGTAATACCTCCTTTCCAGGAAAATTATACATATGAGGAGGCTAAAGTAGTTGATGATACAAAGAATAGTCAAATAAATCTATTAGGAGTAAATGATAATGACTATATTTTTCTTACTGAGGAAGATCAAGACCTTTTCCTGTTATTCCAAAATGAAATAGAACCTGAAGAATCAGAGGATTACAAGAAAGACTTTAAGAATTCTATTACGGAAGTTCACAAACAATACAACCTCAAGAATAGAAACGTACATGATACTCCTCCAAAGAAACCAGCCGAAACACCTACCAAAAGGAATGTTGAGATCCTTACTCGAAAGAATCATGATGTTATAATCCCAAAAATACCTAACACTGCATCCAAAACAATTCAAACAAATGATCCCTATACCAGCCAACCAAGAGATATACCCCAAAGAGATGTGGTTGATAAACTAGAAACTATCAATTCAAATAAAACACAAACATCACTTAATATAGAAAATGAATTGGTAAAACTCAAAATCCCTATTCCTTTGACAGAATTGAGGAATAAAACTCCTTATATAACCCAGGTAATGAAAGCATTGAGCATAGGAGAAGCCAATGATACAGTTAATGTATTATATGATCAACTTGAATTACTATTTAGCCATAAAGTTAATGGAAAACTTCAAGAGGGAGATGTTCCTCCCTTTTATGTTAGTCTAACTATTCATGAAAAATCTTACATAATGCTATGCTTGACTCACGGGCTTCCCACAACCTTATGCCAAAAGTAATTATGGAGAAGTTGGGGTTAGATATTACTAGAAGGTATAAATACCTGTATTCATTTGATTCTAGTCAAGTTAAGTGCATTGGACTTATAAAAGATTTGTGTGTAAATTTAGTCCAAATCCTTGCCAAAAGTGTACATTTGAATAATTAGTTGTTGTTGATATCCCACCCAAATATGGAATGTTTCTTTCTCGTTAATGGGGAGCCAAACTCCAAGGAGCTTTACATATGGATATGTCTTATGCAACAATCCCTATCTTTGGTCAGAAAAAAAGACTCTATAGAGAGAAACTCATGAAATTCATGGTCACCACTCAAGATAGGCCTAACAATTATCCTATATATTCTGTTCATTCTGATTTGGACTCATTAATTCGTTGCAATGATGTAAACACACAAGAATAAATTCAAAACCATAGTACTGATTTTTATCTTAACGCTGATGGTCAAACATTAATCACTGACTAGGACAATTTAGATGAAGTTTTGTGGAATTTGGGTTTTGATGGATCAGTGAGTAAAGAAGGGGTTGGTACTAGTGTATGGGTTTCTAATTCATATACTCATCACTCAAAAGGTATCTCTTACAAATTAAATTTTCAGTCTTCTAATAATGTTGCAGAGTCGAAGCCTTGCTCTTAGGATTACAACTCTTGAAGAAACTTGGTGCTAAACGAATTGTCATTCATGGAGATTCTAAGTTAGTGATAAAAAAAATCAAAGGAGAATACTCTGCAAAACATCCTAGGATGAGAGTCTACAAAAACGTTGTGTTAGATTCTTTCATTGAATATAGTTTGTCTACAATTTAAAGAGATCAAAATATACTACCTAATGGTCTTGCTACTTCGGGAAGTACTTGTAAATTACCATTTCCTGCTACTCGTCGATATACAGTCGAAGTGAAAAATAGACCTATTGTACCTAATAATGTTAGATACTAGCAAGTTTTTGGAGATGATGCTTAGATTGAAAACCTTTTGCAGTCTAAAGATGAAATTGAAGACACTTGATCTGAATTTGAAACTACTTGTAAATGCTTAGCAAGATATTCAATTCAGTAAACATACATGTTTAAGAGGTGTATGTTTTTTCTTCTGTTTATGTGTTTTAACTTAATTTGTTTCAGCTGATATTAAACATATATATCAGACAGATAAGGTAGCAAATAAACATCACACATAACAACAAATTTAATAAGGATTTCACCCCAATCTCGTGGGCTACGTCTCCTATGAGCTCTAGTCAACTAGACTTGGCTCTTTGGGATTATGGCTTGAATTCTTTTACAAGTTCCACACTCAACTCCAAAAGGTTACTAAACTCAACCTATGGGTTTACAAAAACCATATACATCCCTATCATGGCTGTGAACTTTGTGCAGGCAGATCTAGGCTCCCTTGGACTTGATTCCTTCAGTAGGTGCATTAAGCTTCCCTGAGCTTCTTAATGGCACAAACTCCTTCAGAATGCTTCAAATGTCTCTGAAACCTATTCTACTATCTCCAACACATCTTTGACATAAACAAATTACTGTTCTTTTGCTCAAAATGAGCACTGCATCCCCAATTTAGGCCTTCTCCCATGGATGGCTCTCGGCTGCCTGAAACTTCTCTTCAGCACCTCGGCCTTTAGAATTCTCCAAATTCTTTTGAAAACACCTTCATTGGATTCAGAAGGTTCCTTACAGCAGAAATAGGTTTTTTTTTCACCTCAAACAGATGAACCTAGCCCAGCACAGCTCAATCACTTAAATGGCCCTGGTGGCCATGAAAGATTCCCTAAAGCTAAACAATGAGAAGAATGCCTCAACAGGAAAAACGAGCTGTAGAAATGGATTCATAACACTGAAATCCTTTAGGAATGACCTTCACTCCACATTCAATGGCTGCACACATCCCAATGCAGCTCCCAAACTGATATGGCCCTAGTGGCTCCTGGAACTTCCATGAAGCAAAACCACCTGCAAATGACCTCAGATGGTTGTAAAACCTGTGCCAATGGCTTCAGAAGGTTGAAGAGACCCAAAAAAAAAAAAAAAAAAAAAAAAAAAAAAAAAAAAAAAAAGTCCAAAAAGGACTTTCCTAACCAAAGTTATGGCCATTTACTCCCAACTGCTAGTTTGTCCTAGAAAGACTCCAGCTAACTTTAGTTGGAGGCCAGGTAGGCCCACCAATTTTGGCGCCTCCGCCATTTATGCCGCCATACTGACTATAACAGTTTGAGAAACTGGAGTGAGTTACAAGCATGTGACCATCTCCCGGCGGTTTTGGGCTTATCTTGGAGTTTGAGCCCAAAATTTTAATGGAACTGTTTGTTAACTCACTGTGTTAAATCTGCAATGCGACACATTTCCAACATTTAAATGGTGACCATTTGTTATTTAAACCAGCAGTTATATGTTATGGCCCATGGTTATGGGCGGAAGGTCGCATGTATGGGGTGTTGGACCCCTTGGGGCCCCGCCTAAAGAAAATTTAAACTTCATATAAAGTTTTCTCCGTCCACATAACAAGGCATGTAGTTGTGGCTCAATGGTTAAGCGTTTGGGTGTTAGATGGGAGGTCGTGGGATTGAACCTCATTGCCACCAAAATTTTAAATAACGCACATGCCACCTGTTGATGTCACCCGAGCCATATCGCTGCTTCTGGCCTGCCATTTGTTGCCCAAAACAGAATGTTCTATTTTAAATTTTTTTGAAAACAAAATTTCAATGTTATTGGGCAATTCTTCTTTTTGGCATAACTTTCTCATACGACGACCGTTTTTCGAACCGTTCATAGCACCAGAATTAGAAATATTAGCTCTATCTAGTCGTTTAGGTTCAAACTAGTTCTTAGCACTTTCATTTTTGACCATTTTATGACACTTGGTCCTAAGCTCCTGATCACACCTCCCAAATGAGAAGGATTTTGGTCCCCAAAAGCTTACTAAATCTCTGAACTGAACTGTACAACACTTGAGGAACAAAAATATCCTCTTCCATTCAACCAAAAAAGCATACTAATGTCAAAATGTTCTGCCTTGCCCACTGTCGTCAGGGCGACTTTTTGCTGCATAAGCCAAGTACTTGTCGAATCCAGACCAAGCTTGTTCGCCAGACAAACTAAAAATTTGTAGAAACTGGTAATGATAATTGCTAATATATGAGCTGAAATCTTCCTCTGAACATGTGGACTTGCCAACTGTCACGATGCCCATCCATGGCACCTCCGCTCCAGAAGAAGAGCTGCCTCCCAAATGAGAAGGCTTTTACTGGCTGTAGCATGTTGAATGTACTGCAAATGCTCATCTCAAACTCTTGGAATACTTGCTGCAAAAACTTCTCAAAAGAAGTAGAGACCCATGCTTAAATTTGAGCCCTCTTTGCATGCATGCTTTTCTAGCTCATGGGATTGTGCACTACTCCAATTTCCTTCCCTGCACCAAATGACACCAAAGGTACCTTGTGCAACAAGAGAATCACCAGCAACAAGTTGTCTTGAAATATGCTGAACAATGGACTCAACCATAAACATAGAAAATGTGTACACAACCGACACAAGTTGACAAAACATGTGCACCACAATCGACACAAGTCGACCACATAAGTGGCACAATCGACACAAGTCGACCAACGACAAGATACATTTACAAACACCTATGCATGTATCATGTACAATGAAATATATACAGTTCGACAAATACACCTACAAAATCTATGTACAGGTGTAACTTCAAGTCTTCTTTTGCAAAGAACAACAGGTACATCAACCCAATAAAAAAACATATGGGTGATAATAGCTAAAATGAAAAACATTGCCCCAAAACTAGTGAGTATCATACTCATCTTTTACCATCCTGCAACTTGCATTCCCTTAACAAAGAAATGCATTCAATCAAAAGACATGCAACTTTAATTGGATAAGAATTCTAACCATTTCTTACCAATCCATTTCAAAGGCGCTTCCTTTAACTGCACATCGATATCAACATGTGTATCACCCTGACACATCTCAATGATGGAAACTTCCTTCCCATTCTTTCCATACTCTTTCTCCAATTTCTTCAACTTTCGTGGAAGCATTGTTGGATTCAGATTCCAACACCTTTCAGTAGTATGTTCATGCTTATGGAAATAAGTGCAGCACATGTTCATCTTCTTGACAGCATGATTTGCATTGTTCAATGGATTTTTGGCCTCTTGCCTCTTTTCCTTCAAACGTTTCCTGTATGTTGCCATTCTTTTCCAACATCTAGAAACACTATGGTTAACCAAACCACAAAAAGAACATGCAATTCTTTTCCAATGCTTGTGTGGAATTTTTCCATGCTCTACATGATCAACGGAAGTGTGATGGAAATCAGATTTATACCTTTCTCTTTCACCTTCATTACCTTCATAAGGAGGTGAATCGAAAGAAGAAGAAGCTCCCTTTGGAACACTATCAATCCCGTCAATGGTTTTAGAGCTTTCACCACTTTCTTGTTCAAGTGCATGCTTATGCACACCTTCTTCCTACAAAGCATGTTTCAAACTATTGCATTCCTCAAGGATACAACCTTTACAACCTTGAGATAGAGAACCTAAAATGAAACTCCTTCTAGGAATTGTTTCAATTGCCTTCATGGCTGCTTTGGAACTTTCTCCATAAGATTGTCCACAGCCAAGACCCAAATTCTTAGGCCTTACCTCAACCATTATTGGCTCAACTATACCCTGTGCATGTTTGCCCAATCCTTTTCCTTCATATCCCATTTTGGACATCAACTTGGACCCTATGCCTCTATTATGTTTCTCAAAATAACCAACATAAACATTCTTATAAGAATTTGAAGACAAACTAGAATTGTTTACCTCTTCTTCAAGCTGATACTTGGCTAAGGCTTCTTTGGAAACAAGGAGTTGTGTCTCCAACTCATGCATCCTTTCCAGATTCTTGTTTGCAATATGAAGTTGGCCTTCCATTTCCTGCAATTGGTCAGAAAGCAACTGCTTCTCTTCCCTCATGGAATTCAACCACTCTTGAAGTCTAGAGCTCTTTCTTTCATCCTCATACATTTCTCTCACCATATTCATCATGATGAAAATTTTTTGCTTCAAGCCTTCATTAAAGAATCTTATGAAGGAGGATGATTTTGAGAACTCACTTATGGAAGTTTTCATTATAAAAATGAACAAATGAGCTTCAGCAAATTTATAATCTATTAACAAATTCCTGAATCAAATGATTGCAGAGTCAAACTCTTATTCAAACAACCTGTTTTGCATCAAACTCCTTGTGCTTCACAGATTGTCTTGAGGTCCTTGGGGTAAGGAAAACATCTGCTATTCCTTTTTGTCTTCTCCAAGACTTAGCTATTTAGTGGCTATCCCCAATCTTCCTTTCAAGCTATTATGATCAAAACTTGCAAGATAGTCAAAATATCCTTGCACAAAAACAATCAAAAGACAACTACACCAGAGATTGACTGAAAAGAGCGTTTATCTACTTTGCAATTGTATAACAAGAGCATTTCGAAGGCTTCCTGGCTCTTTTCAGGCTCTATCTATAGCTTTATTTGACTGATTTTGATACAAAGAAGCAACAACCTGCTCTGATAGCATCTTGATCTGAATTTGAAACTACTTGTAAATGCTTAGCAAGGTATTCAATTTAGTAAACATACATGTTTAAGAGGTGTATGTTTTTTCTTCTGTTTATGTGTTTTAACTTGATTTTTTTCAGCTGATATTAAACATATATATCAGACAGATAAGGCAGTAAATAAACATCACACATAACAACAAATTAATAAGGAGTTCACCCCAATCTCGTGGGCTACGTCTCCTCTAAGCTCTAGTCAACTAGACTTGGCTCTTTGGGATTATGGCTTGAATTATTTTACAAGTTCCACACTCAACTCCAAAATGTTACTAACTCAACCTATGGGTTTAGAAAAACCATATACATCCCTGTCATGGCTGTGAACTTTGTGCAGGCAGATCTAGGCTCCCTTGGACTTGATTCCTTCAGTAGGTGCACTAAGCTTCCCTGAGCTTCTTAATGGCACAAACTCCTTCAAAATGCTTCAAATGTCTGTGAAACCTCTGCTACTATCTCCAACACATCTCTGACATAAACAAATTACCTTTCTTTTACTCAAAATGAGCACTACATCCCCAATCTAGGCCTTCTCCCATGGATGGCTCTCGGCTGCCTGAAACTTCTCTTCAGCATCTCAGCCTTTAGAATTATCCAAATTCTTCTTAAAACACCTTCATTGGATTCAGAAGGTTTCTTACAGTATAAATAGGCTTTTGTTTCACCTCAAACAGATGAACCTAGCCCAACACAGCTCAATCACTGAAATGGCCCTAGTGGCCCTGAAAGCTTCCCTGAAGCTAAACAATGATAAGAATGTCTCAACAGGAAAAACGAGCTGTGGAAATGGATTTGTAACACTGAAATCCTTCAGGAATGACCTTTGATCCACATTCAATGGCTGCACACATCCCAATGCAGCTCCCAAACGGATATGGCCCTATTGGCTCCTAGAACTTCCATGAAGCAAAACCACCTGCAAATGACCTCAGATGGCTGTGAAACCTTTTCCAATGGCTTCAGAAGGTTGAAGAGACCCAAATAAAAAAAAATCGTCCAAAAAGGACTTTCCTAGCCAAAGTTATGGCCATTTACTCCCAACTGCTAGTTTGTCCTAGAAAGACTCCAGCTAAGTTTAGTTGGAGGCCAGGTAGGCCCACCTATTTTGGCACCTCCGCTATTTATGCCACCATACTGACTGTAATGGTTTGAGAAACTTGAGTGAGTTACGAGCATGTGACCGTTTCCCAGCAATTTTGGGTTTATCTTGGAGTTTGAGCCCAAAATTTCGGTGGAACTGTTTGTTAACTCACCATGTTAAATTCGCAATGCGACACATTTCCAACATTTAAATGGTGACCATTGTTATTTAAACTGGCATTTATATGTTATGGCCTGTGGTTATGGGCGGAAGGTCACATGTATGGGGGTTGGCCCCCTTCAGGCCCTGCCTAAAGTAAATTTAAACTTCATATAAAGTTTTCCCCACACACATAACATGATATGTAGTTGTGGCTCAATGGTTAAGCATTTGGGTGTTAGATGGGAGGTGGTGGAATCGAACCTCATTACCACCAAAATTTTAAATAACGCACATGACACCTGCTGACGTCACCCGAGCCATGTTGCTACCTCCGGCCTGCGATGTGGAAACTTGCCATTCGTTGCCCAAAACATAATATTCCAAAGAATATTCTATTTTAAATTTTTTTGAAAAAATTCAAAATTTCAATGTTATTGAGCAATTCTTCATTTTGGCATAACTTTCTCATACGACGACCATTTTTTGAACCATTCATGGCACCAAAATTAGGAAGACGAACTCTATCCAGTCATTCAGGTTCAAACCAGTTCTGAGCACTTTAATTTTTGACCATTTTACGACGCTTGGTCCTGAGCTCCTAATCAATACTAATATAGATGTAGAATTTTATATAGAAGATATTGTACATACTAGTGTAAATAAATTTGAATTACATGAAATAAATGAAGAAAAAAAGAAGAATATATTTTACAACTGAAAGAGAACATCTTTCCTAGAGGGCTTGTTCCTTTATAATATCTATTTGATTTCAATGATGTACCTAAGAAGCCCAAAATTCAACCCACTAGAGCTGGGGTTGAGGTACATAACATTGGGACTGAACTTCAACCCAAAATGATCAAGCTGTCTAAATCCTTACCTCTCGCTGAAAAGATGAACTACATTAAATTGTTCAAAGAATACATTGATGTTTTTTCCTGGAGTTTTGAGGACCTAAAATCCTATGACACCAGTCTCATACAACACAATATCCCATTTAAAGAAGATCATAAACCCTTTAAACAAAAATTAAGGAGGATTAATCCAATTCTTATTCCTCTGGCTGAAAAAGAGGTAACGTGAATGTATGATGAAAAAATCATAGTACCTTTGAGAGATTCCAAATGGGTGTCCAATTTGATTCCCACTCGAGAAAATACTGGTGAAATCAATCTCTGCATTGATTTCTGGAATTTAAATAAGGCCTCTCTAAAAGGCAATTACCCTCTTCCTAAGATGGACCACACCTTACAAAAGGTAGTTGGATCTAGTAGGATTTCCTTGTTGGATGGCTTTTTTGGTTATAACTAGGTCTTAGTACACCTATATGATCAAGAGAAAACAACATTCACTACACCATGGGGCACTTTCATGTATGTGAAAATTTCGTTTGATCTAGTGAATGCTGAAGCAACGTTTCAAGGAGCCATGGATTTCACTTTTGCTAATGAAATGGGTTATTTCATAGTTATATATCTAGATGACATCACTATTTTTTCAAAAATAGATGAGGAACACTTAAATCACCTGAGAAGAGTTTTTGAAAAATTTCAAAGATTCGAAATTTCCCTTAATCCTAAGAAAACATTATTTGGTTTGCAAGAAGGAAAACTATTGGGACACATTATTTCAAAAGAAGTAATCAAGATAGATCCCAATAGAATAGAAGTTATATTGAAAATTAATCCCCCCCAGGAATTTAAAAGAAATTCAATCTTTTATTGGAAATATAAAAATTTTAAGGAGATCCATTCTGAATTTTGCTGAACTTTTAAAGAATATTACCAATATGCTAAAGAAGGATATTGAGGTGAAATGGAACATGGAAGCTAGACAATCATTTAACAGTGTAAAGCAAGATTTAACTCGGGCACCTATGTTAATTAGTCCAGATTTTACTAAATATTTTCTAATTTTTTCATTTGCTTCAGAGCACGCCATTTTTGCAGCTCTCCTACAAAAAAATGATGAAGGCCATGAACATCCCATTGCTTGCTTTAGAAAAGCTTTGAGAGATGTAGCCTTGAAATATGACATTATGGAAAAACAAGCTTTTTCCCTGGTAAAGGCCATAAAATATTTTAGAGTGTATATTCTCCATTCGCACATCATTTCTTTTGTTCCAAGTGTAGTATTTAAAGATATACTAACTCAAATGATCCAGATGGGAAAAGGAGTAAGTGGGTTGATGTTATACTAGAATATGATATTGAAATCCGACCTAATAAACTCATCAAAGGTCAAGGGTTAGTAATATTAATGGAAAAATCTAACTTACGTGCTTTAAATTTCAATTTTCTCGTAGTATTCAATGAACTAGATGAGTTGGTGACTCCAATGGTAGCAGAAATTTTTGCTACTTCTCCCTGGTATGAAGACGTTATTTATGTGCTACATAATTTACAAGCTCCTCTTGGTATAACTAAAACAAAGGCTAGATTTATTAAACTTAAATATGTTAATTTTTGTATTTTGAATGAAAATCTATACTTGAAAGATGATGTTGGTGTTTTACTAAACTTTTTATTGGAAAATGAAGCATATAAATTCATGCAAGAGTTCCATGAAGGAGACTGCGGTGGACATCTGCATTAGAAAACTATTGCAAATAAGATTCTAAGGGCAGGTTTTTACTAGCCCACCCTATTTTATGATCTCCAAAATAAGGTTGCTTCATGCCACAAGTGCCAAACCTTTGAAGGTAAAAACAAGTTTATGCCTTTACCCTTGAGGCCTATATCTATTGAAACTCCTTTCCAACAATGGGGCCTTGAATTTATAGGATAAATCCACCTTGCCTCATATTCCCAACATAAGTGGATTCTGACAACCACTGATTACTTTACAAAATGGATAGAAGACATACCTACTAGACAAGCTTCAGATGTACTCATACTAAAGTTCCTAGAAAACAATATCCTTGCTAGATTTGGTTTCCCTAGGAATATTATTTCTGATAATATTGTAGCTTTCATGTAAAAAAAGATGACAAATATCTGCAATAAATATCAGCTAAAATTGGGACATTCTACAACCTATTACCCTCAGGGAAATGGATTGGCAGAATCCTCCAATAAAAGCTAGGTTAACATCATAAAGAAGTTGTTGCAGGACAATAAAAAATCATGGCACATCAAGCTGGTTAATGCATTATGGGCAGACGTTTTTACTACCAAAAAGTCAATAGGCATGTCTCCATATCAACTAATGTATGGGATATATGTTATTTTTCCAACCTCATTGGGAATTACTGTTTTAAAGATGATGCAAGAGTTGAAGGTGGAACCAAATGACTAACAAAGGAGAATAAACCAGACCATCCATTTGCACCAAACTAGAGAAGTAGTTCATAATAGAACTGAAGTGATCCAAGATAGCATTAAGAAAATATTTGACCGAAGGACTAGAGCTAATGATTTTCATATTGGTAATCATGTTTTGAAATGGGATTCCAGAAGGGAAAAAAAGGAAAGCATGGTAAAATTGACAACTTCTGGATGGGACCTTACATTATTGATTCTTACTGAGGTAACACTGCATTTTTTTGAAGAACACAAATGGGATAGAAATACCTGGAGGACCTGTCAATGGCATGATGATCAAACATTATGTTTTTAGGATAAACAAAGTGTTTTATCACAATAATTGTTGATACCATTTACTTTTGTATTGTCATCAGTGGGTAGCTTATATATCAAAGTTGAAGCCCATGGAGAAGGCCCTGAGCTTTGAAACATTTTGCCACCATAAATACAGAAAATAGAAAAATCAAATGCAGTGAATGTTGAAGATAAGGACTCAAGGCTATTGGTCTAAGGTGTTCTTGACACTTCACCAGGAAGTGCCATCCCCATCTGGAGCCACTGTTAGGGTCCTATAATTTATAGGATCAATGATCCTTGAGTATTTGCTTTCAGTATTTCAGATTGTAAATAATAGCTTTTTGAAAATTATTTCCAAAAGAAAGATAGAAAGATGAAAATAAAAAATGAAAAGAGGGTATAAATACAAAAATAAAACAAAAGAAAAAGAAAAGAAATGATAAATGAACTCCACAAAAAATGAATAAAATTGAAAGTGATGCTAGTTCAAGTGCCACTACTAGCCTTCTCACTTTGTAAAAGAATAAATAGATGAAATTGCGGGCAACTTCTTCAAAATGCCACAATCCCTTTCTACTTGAGACATATATTTTAATCATGCTCAAGTTGTTTTCAATTTATGTCCATCGGGTTAGAGTGAATAACTTAACCAAACAACTTAATCTTGGTTAAGATTAGATAGGTAGAAATAGGTGAATAAAGTTAATCCAATTGTTTAATATGCATTAATTTAGCTGATTAGATTAGTCTAGTGTTTGAAACAAACAACCTTTATCTCTTAGAATAAAACTTGAAGGGGTTTGCAAGCTCAAATGCACCCACATTTTCTTTTAAAATAGCATTAGACTAGGGAAAGGAACATTCTTATGCAATATGTATCAAGTAATCCTTTATCCAAAGTTTCATCTTTGGGTTATGTATTATGTGCCAAAACATTTGGTGGCCCTCATGTGTTAACTCCCCCTTGCACTTCACCACCACTTGATTACTCATCTCCAACATCTGACGACTCACGACATTTTTTGGACCCCCCCTCGAAGCAACAAGGTTCAACAACGAGGGGTCCAAAAAGTGGTTTACCGCTCCCTCACATGGCACCCCCAGGTGAGTTTAGACACCCCCATCCATAAACTCGATACCATCGCACCCCCCCTCTGAAAGTGGTTTTTCCTTTCCCACCAATGGTTGCATCAACATTCTGTTGTAGTAGCCACTCCTATCGTGCCACCTCACCCTATGTCCCATCACTCTCGCTAACAGTCCTGCTCCACATACCTGTGAATCCCTAGCCACCACGTCTAAGACCATTTCATCATCCATTAATAACTTATCCATTTATTCGCACCATTACCGAAGTTAATGCCCCGAATAGACTGTTAATCTAACAGTTAAGGCCTGTTCACTGTAGATAAATATGGAATTTTACACTTTCATTATACTTTTATTCTCGCTCGTTCAATAGAATTCCCACCTCTCTATGATGTAATTTCCCCACATCATTTTTCCTTGCCTATCATTCATTAATTAACAGAGGTTTTCCACCCTGAATTCCCACAAAATATTGAATGCACACCTTCCTATTGCTAAAGTATTCAATTTCCCAGCCTGCAATCACCATGACACCAAAAACTACTGTTGTGATCAATCCAATGCTTAATCCCCTTATTGATCTAGACCATTGATATGGAATGGGGCACTAAAGGCTTCGTGCCAGCTTACAAGAACCTCTCCCACTCCAAAGCATAAACAATTTCCAAGGTCTATGCTTATGATTGGTAAATGCAGAATTAAAAGAACTTGAAATAGGTGTATGTTTTGTTTGTCTTTAATTGTTCAAGTGCTTGAGTCCATTTGCTTAAACTAATATTTAAACATATAACAGTAAATGCAATGGATCAATAAGCAATCAAAAAAGACAACAATATAATATGGAGTTCACCCTGATATCTTTGGCTACGTCTCCTTGAGCTCTAATCAACTCGATTAGGCTCTTTGGGATTATAGCTTTAATTCTTTTACAAGTTCCACACTCAACTCCAATGGTTTACAACTAAACTAATGGGCTTAGAATGCCATCTTATCCCTGGCTTTCCTTTAGCTGCAGATAGATCTAGGCTTCTTTGGACTAATTCTTTCAGTCAATGCTTTGAGCTTCTTGAGCTTCTAGCTTCTCTAACTCCCTCAGAATTCTGCAATGTCTCTAGAATTCCTTCTTCTGCCTTTTGCACAACAGACACCAGCAATGGCTTGATCCTTCGATCTCTTTGTTATCTAATACTTCACTGAAGCATTTAAGCCCTGCCTCCAACCTCTGGTGACTTCGCTATGTTAAGCACTCTGGCTCTGCCTCCCAACCTCTGGTGTTTATCCCCCGTTTAGAGCATCTTTGGGTTCATTATGTTTTATAACACATTATGTTGCCACAAACGCTTAAAGTATGAAGTGGCTGTTCATTAAAAGAATCAGTTTACAAATGAAAGGAATGGATAGCGCGGGAAATCCTAACCATCCGGCCTTCCTCTGGCATAAATCCTGAAACAAAACCCAATAATGGAATACACAAGAAAATTTCACGGAATCCCAATCGTGAGCCTAAAGCCGGAACTCAAATGATATACAAACACGTTTATAATCCTATCGGGTCCATGCTCCGATCACATATCACAATCACATTGTCGCATGGTATGGTTCTCCCCTCTGCATTGTTGTGATCCGATCACCGATCACCAATCTCCAATCTCATTGGTGTATCGCTATCGACTCCATCGCATGTCGCATGTGCACTGGCCCTTTGTATTGGGGGTCCACCAATTGTCGATCGCCAATCATTGTTATCAGCCCATCGCAATCACTTTGTCTAATGGACTGAGGGCTATATCATGTCCGATGATTCATCCCAATGCGATGTATAGATATCTCCGATTTGTTGATCACTGACCCGCTTCATCGTAATCGTAATCAGCTCTGCTCGTGGTTTCGATATCGCATGCAAGTCTTCCTAGGATGCAATATATCGAAGATCGCTAATCAGGGGTCCTTAAGGCCTTTGGTCTAAGTTCTCCCTTGGATCCTTTCCAATGCGAAATTTCCTTAAGGAACACATTTTCTCCATTAAGTTCCATTTAAAAGAAATTTCCTCTTTTTCTAAGGATAATGGGCAAATTTCTTTTTACAATAACTCCTTCATCCAGAGTCCATTTTGGTCCACTCAAATTGTAGTAGATCTAGAATGAAGAGATATATGCAATGAGACTATTTCCAAGAGAATCCTTTGACTATTCTTTTTTATCATTAAAAGTCATCAATGATAATTTTCTAATCACGCCTCCCCATTGGAAATCTTTTGGACCCCAAAAGATTGATATACTAATCTGAACAGTAGATGAGAGTAACAAAACCCTCTTCTTTCAGCCTCCATACGCTTGCCTTCCATAGTACCTTTGAACCATCTTTGAACACTTCCCTTCCTAGATGTGTTGGTCCTCTTGGGAAGAACTGT